>CACRXP010000142.1:36155-112526 GCA_902702965.1 Spirometra erinaceieuropaei
GTAAATTGAATGTCCAGGAAGACGGCGTTGAGATGTTCTTTGAATGTCAGCACCTAATCCCGTTCGATGACGACGAAGATGTCATCCATATATCTAGCCCAAAATTTCGGTCTGTGGTATCGGAAAACCAGCGTCCGCGAATGTCTCTGATGATGGATTCGAGTGAGAATCCGAAGCTTCAGGCCAATAAATGTCTTGTTCCAGTGATCGCATCTTCATCTTCTGCACTGCTATCTGGAACTCGCCTGTTCCCTTCTATCAGCATTGGTGCAATTGCTATAAAAGCAATTTTCCATTCGTAAAAATGCATTGTATTAAGTTGGAACTTAAGTTGTGTCATTCAACTTTTGTACTGACGTCTGTTTTTGAAGAACATTGTCAAAAATAATTGACGCCCTTGGTTGGAATTATCTTTTGCATTAAGAGCGGCTATGCAACACTATCTCGGACGCCTTTTTGATGCGTGTTGCGAACTAACCCTCGTTCAATGTCCTACTCTGTTTGCGAAGCGTATGCCGCAAAAGACGGGAACTTATAATTTTACGAAGCGGGGATGAACTAGAACTAGAAACCTTATTTTTGCGTTTTTAGGAATCGTCATTCTTTCATATCGAACACAATGACACTTGGGCTTGTAATACACGATGTTTTGAAGGATGCTAAGTTAACGGCTGACGCCCATCTCGACACGCTGTAGATTCTTGAGTTAAAGGCCGGAAAACGGACATTCTTGGTGAGTTCGAAGTTTGCGCGACAAAATCGTGTTATTCATTTACAAGTCGAAAATAGCATGCATTTTGCCGGAATACTTAAATGTTATCATCAGATGACGTTGAATCGCAATGCATTCACGTACCTTTCGAATAATTCGACCGCCGGTCTCAAAGGTTTTGAAAATTTTCCTAACTATATACGTTCCTGCAAATATTCCTCAATATCACGCTGTTACAGAAAGTCCTAATTGGAGATAGACCAAACGAACCAGCAGATAACCACTAGGTGAAGAGTACAAAAACTGGGTTTAATGGCGAAGGAACCCTTTTAGGACATTGAAGACGGCGCCTTTCAACAGTCCTTGGGGACCGCTGAACTCTAGACAAAATGACCTGAAGCAAGTTTTATCAATTAATGGGATTGCCTCAAACGAACATTCGGTCCAAAACACGTAGTAGATCTTTTCCTGTGCTGGTTTGTAAGACGTTACAGAGTACGCTCTGTGGAGAGAAGACCCCAGTTCTGCCCGCATAATAAATGCTCAAAACAGGGACGTACTTTTATGATGAGCACTGGTGCAGACGAATGCTTCCGTCCCATGAGAGGTGTGTACGCACCAAAGCTTCATACGCGTGCCCCCCCATTCAGCGCTTGAGACTTCTGGACAAATGCCTGCCCATGACGAAGCTTGCGGAACGTGCTCAAATTACGTGTCTCGACACGCACTGATTGCAGACTATGCTGTCCAGCTCATGTCGTAGTGGCATTCGTAGCAGTATCAGTAGCCTAATCAAATAAATTAGAGGGGGATAACAACGCACAGCCCCAGACGACGGCTTAGATAAAACAGATTAATCTTAACTTGGTTGTAGATGACTTAGTGGTAAGCGATTATTATTATGCTATAATTGATGATGGTGGTGATGATGATGATGACGATGATGATGATATACTTGAAAAGTCAAATTGGCAAACATGTGTATACGGTAATTCTTCGTCAGGTCAATACAGATACATATAGGAATGAAAATGTACAAAATCAACACTGTTTACAGGTGTCGCAAGGGCTATTAAGTCATTAACACTCATCATCCCCACGCCGCCCGCATGACACGGTCGGCGGGTGTTGGTCCTCAGAGCTAGGGGAGGGGGGTAAGAAAGTCTTTGAGTGATGTTCTTGGATTGAGTACACGGAGTATCCATCACTGTAATTAGAGACTTGAGGTGGCATGTCGTCATCACTTGGGGTTGGCGTTGGCCACGGCAGGGAGAGCACTTGTGTCAGGGTTTTCTGACAGCATAACACTGGATTCGTTTGCCGTATAGTCACCGCCTCGGCCGTTGCTCGTATCCGTTAGTGTAGGCCTTTAGAGAAGCTTGGTGATGTCCGGTAGACAACCTGAAATGCGTCCTTCGCATCGACTCGGTGATCCGTATCGATTAAATGTGCAAGAATAGGACTCGAAGTCGACCGGATCTCACCTCTGTCTAGCCAGTCGGGCATTTGTTCACGCACCCTCTTCACCAGGCGTCTCATCGTGCAGCCGATGTATCCCGCTCCACGGGAGCAAGTGACTGAATAAATGCACTTTGATGTGGCCTCCAACCGTAGTCTGTCTTTGCCCCCCAAACGTAGGAGGGGAGAGTTTGTGAAACATACGTGCCAATACGCCGCGGGGAATGTCCTCGTGATAGCTGTGGTTAAGCGCCGTCTGACTAGTTCACTCTCTGCGTCTCCTGCAAAAGGCAATCTTATGAATACCTCTTTCTTTTCCGCGGTCGCAACAGTGGGCTTTGCGGAGCGTTCCCCAATATTGTCAGCCACCGGAACGACGTCGGTTGAAGCGTAAGAGACCAATGGTGTCAGTGAAATCAGCGTTATGCGACTTTTTACAGTGACCGGACACTGTGTCAAGCCCTGAGGCATACGGAAAAAGCGTCCGACTCCGCCTTTGTTTGGGGCTTAACGGAGGCATGCAATTCGCAAGTAGACTATGGATCAATTCGAGCGCGGCTCGGAACGCAGTTTGAGCATCTACAAGCGAGGGACTACCGCTGACACCTCCAGCAAATTTGCAGGCCGTTTATGTTCTTAGTGAAATACTGAGCGTTGCATCTCTATGCATTATGGGGAACAGCATTTGCTACGTAACCGCTTGTCACTGAAGATGGCTGATATTCCCCTAGCTGCTCACCGGTACTGCTCTATCCTTCTTCGTCTCGACATCAGCTCACGGCTGTTTCCTGTAATTGTTTGTATCGTTACAAACTCCACTGATTAGTATCAATAAGTGGTATTTCTACACTGTGTGAAATTTTAACTCTTTCCCTGTATTAAGGAATACGATGCTACACATTTACTTGTCCCATATCAGTAGTACGCGAGTAACATATTCCCTGCTGTTTTCCTCGATTTTCGCCTGGATATATATAAGGGCCCACGTAACGATTTCGTTTGGCTGGGTAACGACTGCTCTACAGGACTATGACTGTGCGTGTTTGTTCTCAGGTCAAAAGGTCTGAAAGCGTGTACTATGCCAGTATCTGCAAACAATGGTCCCCGCAGCTTGGTATGCGCTGGCAGTTCCCTGACATCTGATTCCCGGCCGGCAGATGCGCTTGCCAAGTCATCCTCTTTGCTCATCTTCGCCCTTGTGACCCCCTGTTGGGGCGTTGTTATTGGTCAAGCGTACGTTGCAGACTAGGCGTGTAGTGGCACGTCTGGGTGCGGGTCTGGCCCTGTCATTCACATATGACCTACCCCGCCTCCGGTCTTCTTGAATCTGTCTTGACGACGGTTCCAGGTGGGAAAGGAGGTGAGAGTGCGGTAGATGCAGCGCAAGTAAACTCTCACTATAAACTGTTTCACGCGCAAGTTACCATGCCTGATGCATCTTGCTGTGTTGCACGCGATGGACATCGTCGGAATCGACAGTCAAACTTTTGTGTGTTCTCTAACTAACTAGTGGCCAGAGAGCCAGGCTGTCATGGCTGCTTTTCAAGCTATCTGTGACACTTATACATGTGGGGAGAGTGTTTGTATGTGCGCTTTATGGGTATTGTCTCTCAGTCGACGACTGTTTGGTTACCCAACCTTGAAGGGTGACGGGTCAAGCTAACTGCAGAGCCACGTGTCGTACTTCCAGGTAAAAAGGTCTGCAAACGTGTGCTATGCCAGTATCAACAAACCATGGCCCTTGCAGCCTGGTACGCACTGCTTGTTCCCCGATACCTGGTTGCCTGCCGGTAGATGAGCATACGCTCCCGCTGGGTATACAGGTGGTAGGCATGGCTGCCAAGTCATCCTCTGATCTCTGTTTGTCAAAAACCTGGTCATTTGCTGTGTGGACCAGGGGTTGTGCAGTGGAGCGCCAAGGCGCGGGTTCGACCGCGCCATCCACCTGCGCCTTCACCTGTCTCCAGTCTTCTTGTTAATGTCTCTTTAAGGGGTCCAGATGGGGAAGGATGGGAGAGTGCGGTAGATAGTATGAAAGTTTACCACCACTGAGAACTAATTCACGCACATGTCACCGTCCCTGATCTCAATCTGCTGTAAAGCACGCGGTGGACATCGTCGGCAACGACGGTCGAACTGTAGTGAGTCACCCTCCACATCGTCTGCTGCTGCAGTTTTTTCGACACACCAACCTCGATATCACACAATAAAAGGGAAAAGCAATTACAAATGTCCGCAATAACTGTCCTGAATTTCCAGACGCTCGAGCCTGCTCGAGCCGCCTTCGCTACAATCACCTGTTTTCTCTTGGCGGTCGGCACTTCCGTCCTCTGGGCGACTGTTGCTGCTTGGGCGGCTGCTGCCAACAGCCTGGGACCGGTAGCTGCCGTTCCAATGCCGCCCTCCTAGGGCGCCTCTGTCTGCGTCCATGTCTGCAGCAACCACGCTGACATACAGCCTGGTCTGAGGCGCCTCTTGTTCCATATTATCTTTGTCGCCTCCGGCGCGTGGGACAGCCTGACCTGTTGCCCAGGTGCCTTTGTTATCTTGCCCCGCCCCGTCCCCCCCCCCTCCCCTGAACCAGCCGATCACATGTCTAACACCCCCTTCTGGACTTAAACATGTGACACCCGCGTAAGCAACACCCCGTGACTTGGGCTCTGCCGAACGAACGCTTTGTTCTGGCGCACAGGCAAGCAGTCAAGTCACGGCGACCTGCCCTGTGTACTGAACAAACTGGCCCTCACAGCTCCTTGACTTCGGACAGTTGATGGAATGGACTTATTGCAGCTGGAAAAGAGGCGCCCTAGTTCGGGCCTGAGGGGTTGCTGTGAGTCGGCACGGTCATCGGCTGAGAAGGAGGCGCCGTGTCAGGGGACACGCCGATGCGGCAATTGAGTCGGCAACGGTTACTAACCTGACTAATGGACAAAATAGGGGCGGGCGGAGTAGCAAACGTTTAAACAGCCAATACGGGAAGGGTTGAGGGGTTCCGAGGTCAGGGGTCATAGTCTAGTTCACTCATGGACTTAGGGAGGGGCAGACATTCGTTGTGTCGTCGCTATAACGCAACGTTGCAGGAGATGTAAACAGACATGCTGAGTTTGCCCTTCTAAGTGACTCGGAATGCTGTGTTGACCTGGCCGCTGCCAACCAAGTGAGCCAGAATTGTGTTAGAGATAGGCATTCCACACCCAGATTTACCCAAGCAGGGTAGTGCTCCTACATCCGCTTGGATAGAACCCTAGTTTTTCAACCAATGTAATCCGTTCCAAAGGTGCAAGTGAAGGCTTATATGCCTATTCAAGAGGCCTGTAAGGGTAGTCTATCCTGCCACCTCCTCTTGCCACTTAGCATGACAAAAACGAAGCAGGGACATAACTAATTGCAAGCTGAAATCGATTCCTTTAGCAAGCTATCTAAAACTTTAAATTTCGACGTTTTAGATAAGGATGCTGTTTCTGCGAAAGAACTTTGGACTGCTCATTTATCGCTTGGGGTTCCATGGCCTCCTCAATGTCCTGAAAGCAGACCTTGTTCTTCCCTTGTATCCTGCTAGTTGCGTAAGCAATAAAATATCCATAAACTCAGCCACACTAAACATGCGTGTCATTTAGGAAGTCCCCAAATAGTTTAAGGTCAAAGATAGTCAGATCTAAATGCCAAGAGTGAGCTATAATATCTGAAATAAGTCAGTAAATGGAACATCTAAAAGGTGGTATGTGTGAGTGTGCGTCTGTGTGTGTGTGTGCGCCCTCTAAACGGGCCACGTGTTAGACGCCCTGAACCAACACGGGGGCCACATCGTACTCTGGCAGGCGTTATCTGTGCGCAATAACAAATGCCAACATTTGCGGTGTGCGCTAGAGGACCCTGTTGTCGGCAACGTCGCACAACTGGACCACTGCCATCGCCTCATTGTTTTGTGGTCAAAATCCTGGTCATTTGTGTGTGGACCAGGGGGTGCGAAGTGGAGCGCCAAGGCGAGGATCCGTCCAAGCCATTCACTTGCGGCCTCCCTCGTCTCCGGTCTTCTTGACTATGTCTTGACAGCGGGCCCAGGCGGGGGAGGAGGAGAGAGTGTAGGTAGATGCAGCGCAAGTCTGCTGGCACTATAAACACCTGCGCGACTCACCGTCCCTGCTCCCACAATGCTGTCTGTGGGGCACACGGTGGACATCATCGAAATCGACGGTCGAACTGTCGTGTGTGTGTGTACGTGCGATCAAAAGGTCTGAAAGCGTGCGCTATGCCAGTATCGGCAAACCATGGCCCTCACAGCCTGCTATGCGCTGGCTGTCCCCTGGCACCTGGTTCCCCGCCGGTTGAGGCGCTTGCGCTCCCACTGGGTATACAGGTTGCGGACATGGCCGCCATGTCATCATCCTCGTCCTTCTGACCCCTTCTGGGGTGTTGCTGTTGTTGTTATTGGTAAAAAAATCCTGATTAAGTGTATATTGTAGGCCAGGGGTGTGGTGGCACGCCTCAGTGCCGAACCGGCAGTGTCAGCTACCTGCGCCCTCCCCCGCCTCCGGTCTTCTTGAGTCTGTCCTGACACCAGGTCTAGGTGGGGAGTGGGGAGGAGCGAGTGCAGTAGATGCCGCGCAAGTCTGCCACCACTAGAAACTAATTTACACACACGTCACAGCGCTTCCTGCTGTAGCACACACTGGACACCTTCGGAATCGACCGCCGAACTATCGTGTACGCGAGAACGTACTAAAATCTGAAAGCAGGCAAAAAACTACTTGTGAGCCCGGGCGAGTGCTAAACCTCCGCCGTCGAGGTCGCAACCCTATTCAATCCACCAGGTGTAACATGACGTTTGAGATCAATCGTGATAAGCAGTGCGGTTAACTATACACATTTTGAGACGTCTTTCGTTCGAGAAATACGAATAAGGGAAAGTTGCGAGACACTGACGAACGAGCTGATGGCAAGTTCTTCCCGTGTAGGCGCTCACTCTCGTTCTTGTTATCCTGGCGGGTGGCTTTCAAACTAAATGGGATCGCATCCAGAGGCTCAGAATAAACATAACTTTTGCCAGTGTTTTTCAGATCAGTAGTTGTGTACAGTTAGGCCATATGCATGTAACTTACTAACGGCCCGAACAAAAATAACAACTGCCAATATAAAAAACGGACAAAAATCTGGCAGACTTGTAGAACAAAAGATTAAATTTTTGTATCCTAGATCTAAATAGTCTGGAGCAAAACACCCGAAAACTGCAAGAGAAAACAGTGTCATGCGGTTCGTTCACAGACTGTCAAAATGCGCAGTATCTGAGCGCATCTCTAAACGTTGTATGGTTATTCAGCGCTCCTGCTTCAAAACTGGCAAGTGGGTTGGGCGGACGCCGACAAGTTCAAACCAGAGTCTCTAGCATGGCTTTTGCCATAGTCGAACAGTTCCTTTGAAGTTGCCCTGCTCAAGATGGTCGTTTCTGGTAAACGATAAAAAAGCTCGAAAGTGAAGGTGGCGGAAACGGAAGTTTTTCATGTCTACTTGGATGACACACTTAACTGTACAGAGTAATGAGGAAGTGAATAAAGTACAGTGTCTGGTTTCTCTCACGAAATTTTGGCCGCTATTCTGCGGCTCGTTTTCATTTACAAAGGATAAGCCAGATGGGGTTGTGGTAGTTGACTGTCATACAGCACAATTCGAGAATATTTAAGTCTTACTAGAAGGCCTGTTTTTGAATAATTTTCTGTTTGACGAAATGGTGAACTATCTCAGGAAATGGTAACTGAAGTTCTGAAATGTGTTTCGGATTTGAAAATATTACTTAGGTAGGAATGTCTTGTTAACTATCTTGTCGCATGATGCCATAACATTCCAATCACTTCATGAAGCCGGCTTTCGGACGAATTCCTTATTGGCCGTCTGCGTAAACTGCATCCCTTAAAAATGACTACTTAGGCAGTACGAATGTTTCCCATTGAGATTCGATGTCCGTATGCATTCAAAAATATTTCATTCAACAAACGAAAATATGTTTTCTTTTACTCATTTGGTAGAAACTGATGTCTTTTTCAAATTTAAAAACTTGAAGAAAGACTATTTTTTGGCTGTAAAAATTTTCTAATTATGATATTTTTGAAATTCACGAAATGTTCAGTCGCACAACACAACACCAGCACCTTTATTAATGCTGTTTATAAAGAAAACAATATGATCCGCATCAATTACGAAATGCTTTAAGCCTAATATGTCCTCTTTGTAATGTCATATGGCTAAGGTAACCTGTTCCAAACGGGCAAGTGAAGGCGTATATTGAAGAAGTCTAAAGGGGCAGTCTATCATACTACCTTCTCTTGCCAAGTAGCATTGCAGCAACGAAAAACTGACATAGCTAATGGCCAGACGACGACGCCCGCTCCAAGCCCCTGACAGGACTAGACTATGACCCCTGACCTCTAAACTGCCTCAACCCTCTCCCCTTTACTGTTTATTGGCTTTTTTTACCTTCTCGGCTTTGCCAACCCTTATATTACCTTAATGGCCTGATGATGACTAATCGAAAGGGTATGTTTTCTGAGCTAGACTTCTTAAACGTTTACACGGGTTCATGCCCGCGTACACACAGCATGCGGACCTCAAAATATCATGCGGGTATTACTTTTACAACTGTATGCTGTCGATGAACTCGTACCTATCATCATATGTGTGAGAGACAGATGTTTTCGGCAAACGGAGGGACAGTACAGTAGATGTGCTAACTCATTAAATGTCAACCAAAATTTCGAAATGCGTCCTCGATCCGAAAAGATAAATTAAGTATTGTTGTAAAACTAGTCATGATGCAGTATAAATCACTAATGATCTCAGGGTGTCGGCTTTCAAAGGAATTTATTTTTGGCTGCATGCAAAATCTATACTCTGCAAAAATGACTACTTAATTAGCATACAATTTTCTCATTGATTTTTGATGCCCTTGAAAATTCAATTATATTTCATGGAAAACATGCATAAAAATACTCATTCTTTTACTTATTCGGTAGAAAATCACGTCTTCTTCCACGTTCATACTCAAAAGAAGAGTATACTTCGGTGTTAAAAAGTTTCTAATTGTGAGATTTTCTAATACCGTTCAATGGCCGTTCATGAAACGTCATGTATCTGCATTTACGAATGTGGCTTGTAAGTGAACAATATTGCTCAAATCCACTGCTTAATTTTATGAACCTCATATGGTATCTTCTTAACACCGTAGAGAAATGCATGGTTTTCCGTAAAAGTAAAATATACAGCTTGTAGTTTTGATACCCTGAATGCAAGTGTAACAGCAGGTCGGGTTCAAAATTATTCGGGAATTAGAATACTTTTTTACAACCGAATTAAACTCTTCTTTTGAGTATGAAATTGAAAGAAGACGTGATTTTATACCGAATAAGTAAAAGAATGAATATTTTTATGCATGTTTTCCATGAACTATAATTGAATTTTCAAGGACATCGAAAATCAATGAGAAAAATGCATATTACTTACTTATTCATTTTTTGCAGAGTATAGATCTTACATGCAGCCAAAAATAAATTCTTTTGAAAGCCGACACCATGAGATCATTAGTGATTTATGCTGCATCATGATTAGTTTTACAACACTACCTAATTTATCTTTTCGAAACGCAAACTCATTTCGAAATTTTGGTTGACATTTCATGAGTTAACTCATCAACTGTATTTACATGATGCAGTTGTTGTGACGCGAGCCCCGTCAGCCAGTTCGGTTACCAAAACGTATTAGCTTCACGACTCAGGTTGCTAATGAATCCCACGATTATGGCTTCCCGCCACGAAATTTGGCTCTGGTCGGAGGGGCTGCAAGCCAAACTGTGTCTGACCGTCCACGTCCTGTCGCTCCGCCGTAGTTGAAACAAATTCAAGGAGCGACTCGAGATGTTTCTGGCCGGTAAAGCGGGTTTTTCGGCCTTATTACCGGACGCAGGATCGCTGCCTCCACCTGGTTGCGACCCTTATTCCTAATGGTAAGAGATTTCCTAGTCGTATTAGAGCCCCCTCCAGGGCCTGTATGTCTCACGACTTGATTTGGACTTTTGTATACACCGGTTGGTGAATCGGTTTTGTCAACAATGTTGCCAAAGCTACTTAGCAAACTCCTCTATCGTCTCAATGATGTGCGTCTCTGCATACCGATAGAGCATACTCACATAACCGAGCTTGTGAGTTGACTGCAGTTTTTAACGCAGTCTCTATGTGGATTTTGTTATTCTCCATAGCACCTCGGCCTGTCAGTCGTTGCAATCACCTCGACAGGCAAGGATGTAAAAAAACACCTGCTGCCTGTTCCCGCTCCTTTGTATCGCTCGTTGAAAACCAGTGTGTACGACCTTTGCACAACCACCGAGGCTATGTGTACAGTCAACACTGAACCCACTGAGAAGCTCTCCATCCTCAGAGAGGGCGCTCCTACAAGCCCCTATAAAGCTTGATGACAGAAATTTTTGAATGAGAGAGATTGAGCACGTTATAGGTTACTAATTGTGCCTTTACAGACAAGGACGCCGTGGCCAACATGGACGATGAAATTGCAGCAATTAACGACTCGGACGCAGACTGAGGAGCCATAATCGCATCAATTACGACTCCCAGCTGCTAATTGCAGTCAGCATATGTTGCCACAGCAGCTACGTATTGCAAATACTACAGGGAAGAGAATATGCGCATCCCAGGTTCTTGTTTAAAAGAAGGCGAAGGCAGGATCACTGGGACAGTAGGTTTATTTGCCTGAGCTTTCGAACTCGAACTAGAGTTCATCATCAGAGACTACTTGAGTGCAGCAAATTGTGAACATTTATATCGCTCGTCCTTGCTGGGGAGAGGGGGAGTACGTCCGTGGCCTGCGTGTTATCACGCGCACCGTCCACGCAGCCAGGTGGCGCAGCTCACACCGTCGCGAAGTACAAACGGCGTCGCCACGCCGAGGGAACATCGTGGACCAGGCGGCACAAACCCTACCTAGCCACGGACGTACTCCCCCTCCCCCCCCGTAAGGATGAACGATATAAATGTTCACAATTTGCTGCACTCAAGTAGTCTCTGATGATGAACTCTGGTTCGAGTTCGAAAGCTCAGGCAAATAAACCAACTGTCCCAGTGATCGTGCCTTCGCCTTCTTTTTAATATTACAGTCTTTGTGCCTCCACAGCTCTTATCTACGATTGTCTCTGATGACGGGTTGGGGTGAGAATTCGAAACGTCAGGATAATAAACCTCTTGCTACATTGATCCCATCTTCTTCATCTCCTACGCGCTAAATTTCTCTACAGCTGCTTGCGAGGTAGCGCATGTACCAAGTGACGATCCCCGAGAAATGATGAGGGTAGCTACAGTGAGTGTCCGATCTCATGAAGTCTTGGTCGAATTTCTTAAATGCGTATTCGATAAGGAAGGATTACTTAGGTGGAGCTGTAATACTGATTATCTTGCGGCATAATCCTATAATTTTTCGGACTTGACCGGGTGTCGGCTTTGGAATGCATTCCATTTCAGTCACCTATAGAAACCGTGCTTGGTAAAAAATGACTACTTACAAAACATGCAACTTTCACACTTATTTTCGATGGTCTTACAAATTCAAATGTATTTTATAGAAACCACGAACAAAATTACTTTTCCTTCGAATCGACTGATAAAGAATCAAGTCATCTTCATATTTTATACTCGAAGTTTTCTAAATCCTGAATAATTTTTAGCCTGATCAGCCGTCGCATTAGAACCTTGTGATTTCAGTCTACAAGGTGCACGCGTTCCGCGTAAGGAAAATCATATACTCTTCTATGCCTTTTAGAGGATACTATACTGAATCCATGAAGTGTTGCACTGGATGCGGACTTTGTTTTAGATTTCATGAGGAGCAGTAGTAAAGGCACAGGTACGATGGCATATGTATGGACATTGCGCGGTCTTAAAAAGCTCACAATAATTACTTTTTTAAAACCCCAATGATGCACCTTCTTCTGGGATAAAATATGAAGACGGCTTGATTATCTATCAAATAAGTCAAAGGATGAATATTTCTGTTCTTAGTTTAATATAAATCATATTTGAATTTGTATGACCATCGATAATCAGTGTGAAAGGTGCATGCTACGTAAGTAGTCATTTTTTACCGAGTGCGGTTTCTATAGGTGACTGAAAAGGAGTGTACTCAAAAGCCGAAATCCTGCCAAGTCAGAAACATTATGGGATTATGCCGAAATATAATCAGTATTACAACCCCACCTAAGTAATTCTTCCTAACCGAATACGCATGTCAGAATTTCGGCCAACATTTTATGAGGTCGGTCCCTTACCGTAGACATCTGAGAGGGCAAACAAAAAATGAAAATTTTCGCACTTCTCTCAGTTTTTTTTACAAAAGAAACGGATTACATTCCTTCTAGTTACAAGATCGCGGGAGCGTCAATTAAAAGAGAGGCGAGGACGCAGTATGCCATGATGGCCTTTTTTCTGCTCACTGAGTATATTCGCATACTGTTTCTTCGATAATCAGATCTCTGCGGGGTACTTCAATGTTTTAAATTCACAGCATCTGAACTGCAGCAGTTAATGGGGATACTGCTATAGCCGAAGGCTGCCGTCCTACATCCTTATGCTTCCGTGAAGCTTTATTGACGATCTAAGTGCGGTACCGGAATCTGCAATGCCAAGCTCAGGACGCCGAAATTGCCACCTTACCCGTTTGTAATTTTAGGTGGTCGGAGATGCCTGCGTTTGTTCTTTGGAAAGGTCACAGATCTGAGAGATAAGCATTTCATAAATCTTCACAGTGCTTCGATCAATAATGTCGCACTTGAGCCCGCCGACGCCGAGAAATGATGAGGGTACCTGAAGTGAGTGACCGTTCTCATTAAATGTTGGCCGAAATTCTGAAGTGCGTTTCGATTTGGAAGGATTACTTAAGTGAGTATGTAATGCTGATTATCTCGCGGCATAATCCTATAATTTTTCGGTGTTGACAGGATTTCAGCTTTGGAATAAATTTTTTAGTCACCTATGGGCACAGTTCTCAGTAAAAATGACTACTTAAGTAGCATGCATCTTTCGCACTGATTTTCGATGATCTTACAAATTTAAATATATTTTATAGAAACCACGAACAAAAATATTTCTTGACTCGTTTTATAGATAATCACGCCGACTTTATATTTTATGCCCCAAGTAGAAGTTTAATTATGTTTGCTGTTTGTAAAGGTCACAGAACTGAGACACAGGCATTTCGTGCATCCACGCAATGCTTCGATCAATAATGTCGCACCTGAGCTCGCCGTCGCCAATAAGTTCACGTCAATGTAACACGGCAACATTTTCACTAGGAAGGATTCCTTGAATGGATATGGCGTTACACTGAGGAACTAACAATAAATTTTTAAGTTTTTATGAGAGACGGCCTTGTCCAATGCGGCGATGACACTTCACTTATTCAATGACAGTGCACAGGCATTTTTGTTCGTTTTGATTGCCTCATTTAGGTAGTACCTCGTGTGCTTTAGGATTCAGGTAGATGGTCGGTACATCGCCTTGGATAAGATCCTTTGATGCTTGTCTCACTTCCGTTCGCATACCAACACCCTAATTTGGAGGTATGGAAATCATTCGCAGCCTAAGCTTTACAGTTAAAAGCGCAGCTACGACCTCGAGGCTGTTACCTAAGGCATTTTAGATGCAAGTGTACTTTATCAATGAAATTCTTTCAGAAGCATATGGTTCAGTCCTTAAGAACTCATACAGTGCGTGGCCTATCTCATGAAATCTGAACACGAAATATGGTGAGAGAATTTCTGGACGCCTTTAACATTCGGCATTTTGTTCGCTCATCCACTTCCTTCAATAAAATGTCCTTTTCTTGTGCATAAATTGTCTTTGCGTAGGTATATCAAGTAGAAAAGTATATTGTAGCGAAGATTGACTTTGGCATATATTCGTGCAATTTCCTATGCAAGTATATGTCCTAGACTCCGGTTACGCATCTGAGCAACATCTTCATTGAAAGGATAGTAATTTACCCGCGAGCGTTTTAATAAACAGATTTAGCTAAACTCGAAAATATATTTTATGTCCGATGTAAACCATGGCGATCAACCTGCTAACATAAAGGTTATTTTATGAAACCCAGAGGTTTTGCTAATTCATAAATGTCAAATTAACAGATCTGCGCAATTTGGTGTCCTAAATGCAGTAATAACGCAGATAGGGCTTTCTTCGTTTAACTGGGCTGAAATTGATTTGCCGCTTGGAAAATTCTACCTGATGGCACATAAATGACCATCATTGAATGGTCATTTCCAGTTCTGAACATATGAAACACTACTTGTCGTGTAGTTTGGTTTCTGTGCAAATCTAACTCAGAAATAGAACGAGCAAATCATTAGTAGTTTCAGCCGGCACCGACCGGCCTCATTGCATGTCACCTAATAAAAACCTTTGTTCCTTCGACGTCCCAATCGGTGAAATAAAGCAAATTGCAGCTTTTCTTAATGAACCCCATCCTATTTACTTCATGTGCACCAAAAACAGAATTATTCACTGGAAACTGTTCTGAAATCTACGCTGAGAATGTAAGCAGTTGACAAACCGTCATATATGAAATCACACTACTTATTCAACTATGTTTAGATGTAAACTTCAGTAAAACACTCTTATGAGACGTTATGTTATGTCTACTTTCATATTTATTATGTTTTTTGGTATGAGAATACATTCTATACATGAAAAACGAAGTTTACTAAATTAGAACCAATTCTGACGTTTTCGGGATATTGCGCTTTTTAAAATAAATCGGAATTTCTAACCAACGCAACAGTGCCTTTAATATTTCATCTAGGTTTTTAATTCTTTTAAACTTGTACTTAATTACTATTGACTTATGACTCATGAAATGCTGTCGGTTTGCGAGTGATTGGCAATCATTCGTAAATTTCGACACATTTCATTAGTAAGGTCACTAACTGTGGTGGAGCATGGGAAAGCTACCCCACCATCCCCCATTATAGGCGATCTGCCGATAAATTCCAGGGTGGTAGCGTTAGGGGTTATGGACCCCTGGAATTCCTCGTGGGGTCACCTGTAGTGCGAGCGAATAAGAATATCATTCTTCAACCTGAAATGCTATTTAAGAAACATGAGACAGCCTAATGGGCGGTTTTTTAACACCGATAGCATAAAAACCGATCCATATGTTTAAGTGAGGTCAATGCGTATCTCAAGGCATTAAGTCTAAGTGGACATTCGACTACTTGCTCGATGCCAAGTTCTGTACATCAAATTCAAACTGAAAATGTAAGCTTTCCAGCGCGTTTGTACAATTGGTTTTTCTTCAAGTCGAGAAACTGTACAACAAATCTTTGCCTTCCATTAGGAAGGCAGATCCTCGTCTCCCCCCCTAGATCTCAGATTACGGGAAGCTGAACTGACAGACGTCACATTAGAGACTTTCGCACAAGCTAGTAAACGTCCATCACAGGGAAAGGCACGAGGAGACGTATTAAAAGAGCGCCTCTGAGGAGGAATTTGAGAACGTAAACAAAACTCCGAGAGTGATGGACGCTTCCTGGGACAGGTGAAAATGTCAGCTAGCAAAACAAAAGTTGGCACACTTTCTCTAGGTCAATTGCAAAAATATACTCCGGCTTATTAGGACGGCTACTCGAAAGGTTGGTTGTCTACTTAGCATCCACTATTGTAGAAGCTACGTTGGAAAGAGACGACATTTCTGAAGTGCAGAGTGACTGTTTATAATATTCGAACAGTCCTAAATTGGCTGACACAAGCCTGCGCCGGTCATAATAACTGATGGGCTCCACAATCTTTCCTACTGCTGGAAGAAGCCGAGGACTCTGCCAAATAGCAAATTGTGGTCATTAAGTATAGGTTAACGAATTTTCTTTTCACGCGTCAGCGATTAGTACTGACGTTCAAACAGTTAACTTTGAATAATTATCGTTGGATCCGCACTGATATAGCAAAAAGGAATATCTATGACTTACGTGAGCCTAGTGATCAGCTGGTGGATTCTAGGAGTATTAATTGGAAAAACCAGCTTGGGCAGTTAATTTACTGTGTCAGATTTGGTGGATTCCAGACGTTGCAGTAGGTTGGGCGGGTAATCTGACCCAAATGTGATCAAACTCGCGTCATTCGGCGGGCCTCGTAGCTTGAGTGGTTAGAGCCTTGGCTGTACTAAAGCCTTCCCTTTACTGCGTGTGTTGGAATCCCATCGAGGCGCCGAGTTTTTCACAGTTGGGTCATTATGAAAAAGGAATAACTGTTAGAAGGTTCAGAGTTTTAGCAGTCAAGTTAGACTGCAGAAACTTTAATAATTTATAAGTAAAGAACTTATCTTCCTACTTCGCATTTTTCAAGCAGATAATAGCTTATTAGACGCCTTCACGGTTTTGACGAGAATATTTTGAAAGCAAACACCTCCCCTAAAGTCTCAGGCTAACATTGTTAGTGGGTGTTTTTAAAATGCGTATTTTTGCTCTGGGCTTTGAAATTTCTCTTGCAATTCAGCGCATTTTGGTTCCCAAATTATACGTTTTCGTCCATAAACTAGTGTGCGATTTGAGTGGTTCACCCCCTTTCCAAATGCATCCGAATAGAATAACATTGCTAGGTGTTTAACTCACATGTCCTGACCCATTGATATTGCTTTCTAGATGTTGTATCTGTTTTTGGTGTGAGTTGCGACCTGAATTTGGTTCGCAACCTCCTTTTACTCCAACGTCTAATTCCATGCTCCATTTACAAATTTGTTAACTGTTATAGCTTCTTATTGTTTCATTGACTCTGTTGAGTGATATGCTGCCTGTCCGGGTTTTCTGGGCTGACATCGCGGTACATTAACCTGTCATTGTTCTATAATCATTCATTGCAACCTTGACATTAGCATTAGTCTCATTCAGAGGCAGCTGAGCGAGCTCATCTGATGTGCCACGACTTTTGTCAGCTCTGAAGTTTATTTCATATTTAAAAGTTCACCCCTCCTCCCCCCAATGTTCCTGGATGACGCCGACTAGCTCGTCATTGAAAGCGTGCTCGTCATACTATCGAAGAATTTGGACTCAAGATGTGAAGGACTTGGGCAACAAGCCAGCGTTTGAATAATTAGCCAACTGTGACGTTAAGAGTCGTCAAGCCTGGGAGATTTGGCGGGGGCTTAGCGTTCCTATTCTTAAAATACCTGCAGTAGGTGATTAACCTCAGGAAATGTTAAGCGAAATTGCTGATAAAAGCAAACAGGCCAGTTGCAGGCAGCAGTTCAGAAGACGGACACGCCCAAATCATCCAGCTCCTGAAGTTCTGTCTCAAGACGTACTTTACGTTTGAAGTAACAGTCTACGAGCATGTGAAGGGCACGCCAGAGGGTTCGCGGATTTCGGGACTTATAACCGAGGCGGTCCTACAAGGGCTGGAGTCGCTGGTTTTCCGACAGCACAGACCGAAATTCTGGGCTTGGTATGTGGATGAAACCTTCATAGTCATCGAACGGGAGCAGGTGCTGATATTCAAAGATCATCTCAACGGCGTCTTCCCAGGCATTCAGTTTACGATGGAGGAGGACGAAAATAATCAGCTGACCTTCCTGGATGTCCTCGTCTGCCGCAAAGATTGTGGTGGCCTAAAAACCAAACTGTTCAGGAAAGCGACAAATACGACGCAAATACTGAACTTCAATGGCAACCACCCAATTCGTCACAAACGCCGTTGCGTAGTGGCGCTATACCGGCCCGCTGAGACGCACTGCAGTGAAATGGAAGACACGGTTGTTGAATTACAATATTTTCGAGGGGTAATGAGAGCCAATGGTTACCTGCGCAACTTTGTCAACCAGTGCGTACAAAACCGACACCAGAGACCGAATCCAACCCGCCCCAAATGTTGGCGGTCTCGTCCGTACGTGAAGAACGTCTCAAAGGTCGTCAGTCGTCTTCTCACTCCACTTGGAGTTGGGATTGCCCACAGGCCGAAAGCAACCATTAGGCGCCAAGTCATGAGGCCAAAAGACCCGCTGCCACGACAGGAAACGTCTGGAGTCGTTTACCGGATCTGGTTTGTTTGCGGACAACGCAACTATGTCGGAGAAACTGGGAGATTTCTCCGAACGCGAATTGCCGAACGCGCAGCAGCAGTGAGGTGGGGAGACGCTAACTCTCAGGTGGCGGAACACTCGACGAGACTCGGCCATATTTTTAAATTTCAAGAGGCCGAAATCCTCGCAAGGAGTGACAACCGCGTGAGCCGCGAGCTGCTTGAGTCCTGGTTCTCAAGCCCGCAATCCATCAACAAACACAAATGTCCTCCCTTTATAGTATTCCGTGCTGAGATTTTCCCTGGGCAGGGGAATCAGTCACGTGGGGAGGGCGCGGGCGAGCAATAATCCCAGTGACGCTGAGTCAATTTGCCGATCAGTCGTCACACCAGCACAAAATCACGGCCATTAACAACCCGGACTCGGTCCGACAAGCCACCACCGCATCAATGACGACCCGAGCGGTGATTGCGGGAACTATTAATTGCAGTGTGTATACTGTCGCACGGTAGCCACGTGCTATAAATACTGCACTCCCGGTACCACCATCATCTTTATCTGCGAATGTCTCTGATGAGGGATTCGAGTGAGAGTTCAAAACGTCAGGCCAATGAAGCTCTTGTTCCAGCGATCGAATCTTCGTCTTCTGTAAAGCGAAATTCTAAAATGCATCTTCGGGTATGAAAAAATGTTTGAATGGGTTTGTAGTATCAAAATATGTAGCAGCGTAATCCATAGATAATTTAGTCAACCCCAAAGGCCGGTGTCGTTCCGACAAAGAGTTAATAGTATTTTTCGTTGCAATTGATGCTCTTTATGGCCTGCTCATAAATCGACCATTTTGAATTTTATGTCCCAGTGTCTACAAGGAACTACGGAAATGCGCACATAAAAGCCACTTTGACAGTTGAATCTCTCTAGTATGTCAAAATTAACTGAGATCTGGTATAATTTCCGCTTTTAAAAGATAGATTATCCGATGTCAGTGTCAGACCGTGAGGAGTGGCATAAAACGCGTATTACACGACTGAAACAGGTTATAGTGTCTCACAAAGCCACTGATGACCTTATGGACAGAAACTCTCGTTTGTGCGCAATAACTGCTTGACGTTCATGTAAACAAGACGGTTAGCCTAGAGGAAGCAAACTGCTCTTTGCTTCCGGAAAGATTTTGCGTTTATCTAATATGCTCAGCCTGTCCGTCAACGACAGTGCTCACAGACGGTGACCTCCGACTCATCGGAGGAGAACGCCTGCAGTAAATTATTTAGCACTGGTAGGCTAAAGTATAGAATGTGGTCTAACTCGTGAAATGTCAACCGAAATTCTGAAATGCGCCTTCGTTTCGAAAAGATTAATTAAGTAGACTTGAAGAACTAATCGTCAAGCATCAACATTCTATATTACTTCAGTTACCGCAAGATGCCGCAGTCCAAACGAAATTCTTTCAGGCAGCCAGCAACAGCAATACACTGTAAAATATTATCGCCAAAAAGCGTGCATTTTATCATTGATTTTCGATGTCCGTAAAAAATTCAATTATATTTAATGCAAAGCATGCATAAAAATAGCCATTCTTTTACCCATTCGTTAGAAAGTACGGTATTTTCCATGTTCATGCTAAAACAAAGGGTGATATTTGGTTTTAAAAAGGTTTTCCAATTCTCCAATAAATTTGAACCCGACCTGCCGTTAAAGTCGCATTTAGGGTTTCCAATCTACAAACCATATAATTTCTGCGCACGGAAAACCGTATGTTCCTCTACGGTATTAAGAGGAAACCATATGGGTTTCTTCAAATTCAGCAGTGGATTTGAGCCATGTCGTTAACTTTCCGAACCACACTCGTAAATGCGGAGACATGACGTTTTGTGAACGGCCATTTCGCAATTAGAAACTTTTAAAACCGAATTATACCCTTCTTTTGAGTATCAAATTGTAAGAAGACGTAATTTTCTACCGAACGACTAAAAGAATAAATGTTGTAATGCATATTTCCATGAAGTTCATTTGAATTTTTAAAGGCATAGAAAATTAATAAATAGTGCATGCTATACAAGCAGTCATTTTTTACAGAGTAAAGCTTTTGCCTGCTGCCGGAAAGAAGTCCGTTCGAAAGCCAACACCCTGCGGTAACTGGATAATTATAGGTTTATGCTGCAGGATGTTTAATTTTACAACCCTGCTTAATTAATCTTTTCGAAACATCTCAGAATTTCGGTTGACATTTCATTATTTACCCCACCTACTGTAACTTTCTGACCCTTGCGAAAGTTTATGCCTGCCGTGCGTCTCACAAAGTAATGCGCGCAGAATGGTGACTCGCCGTAAGCCGACGCATACCGACTGCAGACATGCGCAGCATCTTTTAAACTCTCTACGCCATAACCCACTTGAACCCGGTGACGAGACAGAACCAGCTCGGGCGTAGCGACTAGCAGGGCTAAACGACCATCTTCGCACGCCACGCGCGACGTGACCCTATAGACCTGTACCGGGTTTGGACAAAATGGAGACGGCAGCTCGGACTGCACCTGTGTGTCATTTGGTCTGACCCCAGTTTTCGAACCGATCACCCCGCATACAGTAGATCTAATAACTGGCGAAAATGAGCACTACCTTCTCGGAATAAATGTGCCCAAGGCAAAGGCGCCAACCTGAGTAGCATCATGCGATCTTGCGGAATTTTACCCAATTCTATACAGCCATTGCGTATTGGTAGGATAAGAGGTCACGCAATTTTCTGACGTTTATGACTCCGCATGCTTCGTCGTCCTTGCATTGTTCAAAGTTGCGCAATGCTACGAGTCTTATAAGAAATCTCTATAATTCAAACTCCGATAAGTCGCCTCTCCCTCAAAATCTTGTAGCTATAAACAAATGACCGTTCGTCAAATGAAAGCATAGTTGGATCTATGAATTAATATTTACTGTCTTAAACTTATTAATTTTTGCTGAAAACTAAAATTTTTAGAAAGCAGCTGCACTACAAATCATCCAAGTACAGTTGACTGCCGAGGTTCATATAGATGAGGTCGGCATGACAAGGGAAAAATAATGCACGATAATGACAAATACGAAAAATCATTACCTGACGGACTGCCCATTCGTATTTCACTTGGCAGAAAGTTTCTCAGATATAGACGTATCCAATTTGTCGACAACGGATCATCTTATGTGGTTCTCTAGCACATCATCTTGCATCAGAAGATTTTTTCTTGCTTTGTGCTGCTTACTTTTCGAATGCGCAAAAATGACTTTCGGTAGGAATATGACAGAAATATGGATTGATTAACGACCGCGTGTGGAGTGACTAGATCGTGTCTATAAATTCATATTACCGCTACAAACGTTTTAAGTTTTAGACTCTTAAGAACGATAGACAGAAGCGTTAACTTGTAAAGTTATGGTGTGTAGATCAATTCGTTTTTCTAGAACAATAAAAGAATATTTAGAGCCTGGTTCCGCAGGTTGTTATCCGACTTGTGTAGATCCGCAAAAACAGTTAACATTTTAAAGGTTCTTAAAAATCGATACTCGTTCGGTGTTCGTGCCGTTAAGCGGTCGTCGTGTGCGTCATCCCCAATTGATTGGTTCTCGTCTCCTTTATTTTTCTATGAGATTTCTGTACGCGGCATCCAAGCCAACGTGCCGATTGGTACGTGAATCGTCGGAGGTCATAGGTTCAGAAAAACTCACGGCCTTTTTGGTATTTATTCTTCGTCAGTAGGTAAGCGTTGAAAACGAAAACATGTTTCACAATATAGACAATTACCCGGCCTCGTAACTGAGGTGGCTAGAACGTCGGTTTTACTAAAGCTTTTCCTTGCTGTCGGGAGTTCGAATCTCACCGAGGCGTCGCATTCTTCACAGTTGGGTTAGTATGAATAAGCTTACTGTTTATGCTTTCTGTAGTTGACCACCGGACTACTGTACGCACAGAACTGGCCACGGGGATTAAGCTACCCGGCTAGTTGCCGGCCTTCCAAATTGAGATTTTATGCGACTCGTGATAGTTTCAAACCACATCAGTCTTAGGTCTATGAACGAAAACTTTGAACTGCCATAAGAATGCATTCCCCAATGCCCTACTCCCTCTCACGTACATCATTCCACCTTCCGAGTCTGGTGATAGGCCATTTTAAATATCGCATTCCTTTTGTGTACTCAATCTGCGGTATGTTTTTATCTAACTGGCTCCTCCAATTTCCAATCGATGTATTACAATTGTTGATAATACAGTTAGTGGCCGATCTCATGAAATGTTGGCTGAAATTCTCAAATGCGTTTTCGATTAGGAAGGATTACTTGGCCGCGGTTGTAATACTGATTATCCTGCGGCATAATCTTATAATATTTCAGAATTAACAGTATGTTAGCTTATAAAACCACTGTTTTTCAATCTCCTGTATAAACCGTACTATGTAATAAATGGATACTTAAATAGCATGCATTTTTCGCACTGATTTTCGATGGTCTTGCTAATTCACATATATCTTATAGAAACCATAAACAAAAATAGGCTTTCTTTCAGTCAAATAATAGAGAAGCACGTTTTCTTTATACTTTATACTCATGGAAGCAGCATAATTAGGTTTTTTAAAAGTTTTATAATTGCCGAATAACTTGGAGCCTGGTCATTCGTTACATTAACGCTTAGTGAATCCAGTCTATAAGGGGCATGCGTTCCGCGTAAAGAAAATCACATATTTTTCTATATCATTAAAAAGATATCCTACAGAGTTCATAATATTTTGCAATGGATGCGGACTCTGTTGTACATTTTATGAGGTGCTGTGGTAAAGGTTGAGGTACGATGCTATGTGAATAAACATTGTGATGTCTTAAAATATCTCATATTTGGAAACTTTTTTAAAACCTGATTATACTACTATCTTGAGTATAAAGTATAAAGAAGGCGTGATTCTCTATTGATTGACTAAAAGAAAGCACATTTTTGTTTATGATTTCTACAAAATATTTTTAAATTTCCAAGACCATCGAAAATCAATGGGAAAAATGCATGCATGATGATGTCCTCCGGCGTTAACTTGCGGCATATCTTTAAATTGTCGAATTTAAATATTTTTGACACGACATCTGTGAGTATCTGAACACATAAGCGCAGTATTGTCTACGGGGAAAGGAGTGAGTGAAGCCTCCCAAGCATATATGGCATACAAAGTGTACTTATTTAATCTAGTTTTAGTCCGACACGATTATTCCGGCTTGATGTTAGATCGTACAAGGTTGGGTCATCCGTTGTAGACGGTCAGGTGCATTATTTACAATCGAGTCGGCTCAAAGAACTGAGAAGCGATTGTTGTAGACACTAAATGTTTATTTTTTAATTGTCCTAGTTGCTGTATGTCGATGCATTAAAACTTTCCCGTCCGAAAAACAAATTGACACAGTATCTGTGCTTATTCTGCCATTCCTCTATGCATACATAGGTCCAGTCCACAAAACCCCTATTACTCTCTTCCCCGTAAGAGGGGCGCCTTTGGCCGGTCCCGTGTGTTTGGGTGCCTTCATCAGATCGTTGCCGTGTATACCCTACGTCTGCGAAGCTGTAACAGTAGCTGGCGTTGGACAACGTTCATCTTGCCTACCATGCGCAGTGGATAGCCAGAAAGCGAAATTGTCTCGCATCCATTTTTTTAAATTGCACAACCTGCAGTCAAAACTATGGGAAAGTCTTCCAGACCGTTTAAGCCTGAGATCAAATTAGTGCAGTCTGACAGTTACAGCAGCTCTTTTTTCACGTCTAAAAGGAGAGAAGATGTTTCACAGCTTCGGAAGACTGAGCGCACCATCACAAATGTTGTCAGACGTTGACAGGGAAAATTTTAGCAAAAATTAATCTTTTTGATCGTGTGTGGCCTCGAGGCATTTGTCGCCAAAATGGTTTTTGACAGCTTTTTTGCCACCTCCCGGAAGGGAATCCAACCGAAATAAAGACAACCAAGTCTGGAACATCGTAAATATAACTGCATATTCCGCAGCCAGCACGATCAGTACAATGCCGCAAATACGACTCGTAGGAGGCGTTATTATCAACCGAGATAGGGTTTTTGGCATAACAACTGAACATTTTCAGGTTCCGTATGACATCCTGAGATCTACTAACGGCCCAAAGACCAAAATCTTAATCGATAAAATATTCGGTATTCAAATTCTTTCAATGACTTTGTTTTTTGTTCCATAATGGAATCGGCATAGTGCTGAATGTCTTAGCCCCTATTTTGACCTGTCCGGTCTACATGTAACCATCACTCCAAAAACGTCCTTCCGCCTTCAATTTATGCCTTTGTTTAACTTCAGCGCCCTTTCATTTAAGAGGTTATTTTGGGTATTCTTCTCCATGAGTCAATGAAAATAGCCAGTGACTTTGGGTTAATGTGCTCATTAGACGTCCAGTTCGAAAATATCTACAAAAACGTGCAGCTCACAAAGTTTAGCGTTTGATCAATGTTCCCTACGGTTTTGTTCTTATTTCATTCATCGCAGGTTAAAACAGTTGCATGTGATTCTGGCAACTACAACAAAATGCCGAACCGAGGAGGGGTAATGGGCATATGGTTTTTGCAGCGACGAACGTTATCCCGTCGACAGCTTACGGAATCTTAGATTCAAAAGAAACTGTTCGGATTGAACGTCTGTTTCGCTAAGATTCAGATGCAGGCGTCTAGGAACAATCATTACATGGGAAACAGTAGCAGAGGTTCATTGGAAAATATTCTTCTGCCTCGCTGACGCATATGTCTGGTGACAATTTTGCCGTGGAAGTAGAGGTCAAGTTGTGTTTGAAAACTCTGTTGTTTGCATTTATGCCTCGAATCAAAGTTAACATTTTACCCGAACCCTGCGCCAGAGTGGACGTTTTTTTCGATATCTCTAGTGTGTCTGAAGAAGGAGAGTAGGCTAGTGATTTTGTGCGCAGAAACGAAACCGTCAGATAGTGTAGAACAGCTCAAATTGCCTTTAAAATGTGGTCTGCGTCAGTGACTATTATGCCAGCTGAATACTCGGAAATGGACAATTCGCGTGTCTAGACATCAGAAATCACATGCTGAGGACTTTTTATACAACTGAAGCAATAAATAATGGCATTTGGGATAGGTCGGCTTTCGGACTGCCCATATAGCATTCAAAAAATAGATAATTGCAGGCTTCAGAATTTGTTTAAAGTTATACACAAGAGTAAGGTTAACATAGTCACAAATGCGATGTCTGCTACTCCGGAAGTCATTGCTAGGCCGACATGTCCTGTAGTGTCTATCCGAAAAATCCCTGGAAGGAATAATTTTCATTTTATCATCTTAATTTTCGAGCAGAAATATTTCAGTTTGTCATAGTATGACGAGGTCTTAAATTATTCATTGTGCTCGCTAGATCTTCAAGTTCCATTCGTGTCATTTTATTATACAACCCAATAATTTTTGAATGCATAGGATCCATCTGTCGATTTTTTAAAAAAAGGGTAGGCCATCCTGCGTTTAGTTTGCACTGGTTATCAACAATGACCTGTTCCTTAAATCTGGAGAGCCCGATATTTCTCTCATTTCGGCATCTTTAAGTGGACAAGTCTAAATCATGGGAGCAATGGAAAATTTCGTTTTAATGCGCCTTATTCGTTGGGACATGTTAAGCAGAATAAACACATGAAATGCTGAGAACCTGTCTTCTTCAATTTATTTCGTTACGGACGGCTGGTATGACCATGGTAACATCATCAAGTAGTTGGGCGGGACAATGAGTAAATACAATTTTATCAAGGCAAGGGTAAAGAAGACCGAAATTATTAAAACAGCTATTTGGGGCCACTAAAACAGTCTTTGCACTAATTCGGCCTTTCTAAAATTCTGAAATATCGAAACTAAAACAAAATTAGCACTTGCAATACATGTCTTTTCACGCTTATATACTACTGTTCATTACTGAAAATCGGCCATGCTGCCAGACCGGCCTTCAGTCAACGAACTGTAGGCAGTTTATGTGCAAATTTTACAAACTTGCGTTTTAGCTCCTGCGTCTCGCATTCGGAGAAATAAAAAAGTCCCCGCTTCTTGGGCTTTAATCTTCCATTCCTTTGCTGACTTCCGACAAAATAAAAAACCGCACGTAGCCGTTCACGCAAACTACTTGTCCGTTTTTTGGCTAAGTTTTCTTAGTTTGCCTGTATAGTGTAAAACTCTTAAGTGACCTTGTGAATTCCGCAGACCTTTGGATCAGAATACGAAACCGTGCTCGTTTTGGTTAACTAAAAACGATAATGTCTGATCTTCGTGTCCATTGAGAGTCCCAACTAGGGGGAGGCTGAAAAGTGAAAGCTGCCTGCGACAAAGCGACGTTCTGAGATTTAAAGTATTCAAAAGCATTATGCTGAATAATTTTTTTCAGTAGCGTGGGCTATGACGAATAAAAAATACACTTACAACGGAGATAAGACTTTTTGAGTAGTTCGGGGTTGAAAACACAGCTAAAAAGAAGGAGGTTTTAACTTCTTAAACCCAGCTTCTCATAAATGAAGACAACTTTTATCATGGGTAACAGTTCTATGGCCGACATTTCGGCTCTATGTATTCATACGGAAAGTAATATCTGCGGTCAGCGACCGATCTCATAAAATAGTAAAAACTGATGAAGGTGTTTTCGAGTAGGTAGGACTGCTAAGGTGAAACTGTGATACTGATTATCCTGCAACAGAGTCCTACAATTCGCACAAGAATGTTGGTTTTAGGATGCACTTTTTTTCCTCAGTCTGCAGCAACCGCACCAGCGGAGATGATCAGGCAATGGCTATAGCGTTTCTGCTGATCTGCGTGCCAGTGTAAATTCAAACGCTTTTTTTCGAAAACAATCGGACATGCCATTTCTTGCACTCACGTGGTAGCAACTCACGTATACTGTCGTTTATATTTTTAAATAAAAATTCTAGTCAGGTTTAAAAAGCTTTAATTCTTGAATAATATTTTGCCTGGTCTGTTGTATATTTTTGTCTTAAGATTTAAATTGCAAACTGAATACTTTTCACGTAATAAAAGTCATACGTTTCTCAATACTATCAAACATCTGCCATGTATGACTCATTTTTTGTCATAATGGATGAGGGTTAATTTGTATACTTTAATAAGGGCATTTCTTCACCGTCAGATGTTTTGTTGTTCGGATAATGTTTTTCGGTTTTAAGTCTGGCAGTTGAGAAATTGTTAAAGTAGAATGTGGCCTTTTCAAGTGCAAAATTCAATAAAGAATTGGATTTCTGCAAAATGATTAAAAAGCTTAATTTGGCTATATATTTGTTAAAATATACTTGGTCTTATAAGCCCTTTGGATATCAGTGATATCCTAGAACAATTTAGAGTATCCTTACTAAGTCTTGCTAGCTTAACTGAATTAATCACTAATGGAGCAATTCCTTGCAGTGGCGTCGCATATTAGACTAACGGCAGTCTAGGAGGTAAGAAAAAACGGCAATGCAAAAAATTAGGCAGATGTGTGGGATCATTTGCGTGCAGTTTTAACTCTGTAAAATCTTCGGCCAAAACTAAGTAGTGTATTGTTGTTCGCATTCCTTCCAACCGTTTAAACAGCCTCAACGATCGCTGTCTGCGATCTCAACTAAAAACCCGATTATAGTCCCCCAATGGAGAATTTCGCCTAACAAATTAATGTAAATTTTTTTATCATTGCAGAGTTTTAATAGGGCAGAAGAGTTCATTGGTGGCTCGTGAACTCGCCCATACCGCTTCAGAATTCGGCCCTAGATGGGGGTGGATTAGAGAAATGCACGTGTTTTACTTTTGCGATTATTCCTTTTGCCGTCCTACTTAAAACTGAAAAACCGAACTATTTGTTTCCACCTCTACGTAAATCTAACTAATGACCTAGTCTCATAAATATTGTCAAAGTATTCCGATTCATTTGGCAGGATGCCTTGTGATGAGCCGACTTATCGTGCGTTCTTTTGTCTTTCTTTTAAATTCTTTCCTGAAATATTGTTTAAGAAACAGAGCGGGTGTAATTACACTTTAATGACACAGTTGGGACATAAACGCGGGTAGCTTAAGTGTTTTCAATCTGTCTTCAATCGTGATAATTACACGACTTAGTTGTTTACACAGGCATAATTATTACTTGCGGAGACCTTGCCCTCGGTGAAAGTTGGATAAGACCTATTCCGTTTCAGCCGTAAGCAACCGACCAATTTTGTGTTAAAGCGCACAATGTTGTATGGCGTTTGTCTTTTAAATGGGGCAGAATAATCAGTAAAAAATTTAAATGTCTTTCACACATTATGTTTCAACCGAGAAGTTGTTAGCAAGCACAGTTTGATTATGCGTGACCCATCTCTCGAAATGCTGGCACAAAATCCGAAATGTGCCTTTGATTGGGAAGGAGTACTTAAGTGGAATTGTAACATTCATTATCGTGCGGTATAATCCTATAATATTTTGGATTCAACGGAATGTCGGCCTTTGAAAGAACTTCCTTTCGACCTCGCGCCAAAACCACACTCGGTACGAAATGGCTCCGTCAATAGTTTGCATTGTTAGCATCGATTTCCCATGATCTTGTAAATTCTAATATATATTATGGAAAACATGCACAGAAACATCCTTTCTTTTATCTGCTTGGTAGAAAATCGTAATCTTTGCAATTTATACACGTAGAAAGGGTATATTTGGGTTTTCAAAAGGTTCCCCAATTCCCGAAAAATTTTAGGCCTAATCAGCTGTTGAATTAGAGCTTAGCGATTTCAATCTACAAACTGCATGCTTTCGGCGTAGGGAAAATCACACATTCATCTATGCCTTTTAGAGGATACCAAAAGAAGTTCATAAATTTTGCAATAGATGCGGACTATGTTGTACATTTCATGAAGATTATTTTAAAGTGTAAATTTACGATGCTGTGTGTATGGACATCGCATGGCCTTAAACACTTCATAGTTAGAAACTTTTTTAAAACCTAAATCTGCACTTTCTTTGGATAAATATTATGAAGACAATGTTATTTTCTACCAAGAGAGCGAAAGCAAGCATATTTTTGTGCATGTTTTTTATAAAATACATTTGAATGTATAGAATCGTTGGAAATCGATGTAAAAAATGCATGACACTTACGGATTCACTTGTTAAGGAGCGTAGTTTCTGCGATAGTTTCTAAGGCAGTTCATCCGAAGGCCGATATCCGGTTGACGCATGACAATCAATGCTACAATCCCACCTGAGTTATGCTTGCCAATCGAAAGCATATATCAGAATTTCGGCCAGCATTTCAGATATCGGTCACTCGCTGTATGCAAACATTGGTTTTTACCCATGTCCAGTGAAACAATTTTCAGAGCATATTTGCATATTTGTTTCAGGAAATGCGAAGGTTGCTTTAGAAGCTGTTACCCAAACCGCTGGATGACTAAGGGAAAACGATGTCGTACCATAGGGAGAGATGCATAATAGCCAGTCTTCACGATACTTAAAAGCACAGACTCCCAATTAGACAACAAGTTAGTAATTTGAAAAATTCGAATCGAAGTTCTCTGACGGCATATGCATTAAGATAAAAACAACAAGCATTTATGAGATCTCCGCAGCGGCAATTCCGAAAAGATTGTGGTAAACACAACTTCGATGAGCATCACTTAATAGCAAAATAATTCATTGGAGATTGTGCCAATGAACGGCGTCTCGACGGTCAATTACTGCCTAGCAATTACTGTTCGTAGCCCCTGGTTACGCGAGCTAGACTTTCCAACCAGTGCGTATAATCTGCATATTATGTGAACTGACCCACCTGCACCTCTTAGACTCCGTCCGCATACGGAAGGTAGGCTAACTCCTGAAATATCAACCAAAATTCTGAAATGCGTTTTCGTTTCGAAAAGATTAATTAAGTAGTGTTGTCATACTAACCGTCCTGCAGCATACTTCTATATTAATTCAGTTACATTGGGATGCTGTTTTTTAAAGGAACTTCCTTCCGGATTCTTGCAAAAAATTTACTCTGTAAAAGATGACCACCTATGCAGCATGAATTGTTCTCATTGGTTTTCGATGTTCCTAAACATCCAATAATACTTCGTGGAAAAAATGCATAAAAATATTCATCCTTTTGCTCATTTGGTAGATAATTACGTCTTCCTCTCATTTTTTACTCGGTGGGACATTATTCGGTTTTCCAAAACTTTTGCTATTCCGGAATAATTGTGAATTCGCTCTACCGTTACACTTGCATTCAGAGTTTCCAAACACAAGCCGTATATTTTCCGCGTACGAAAGGGGAACCATATAGGGTTCATAAAATTAAACAGTAGATTTGATCCGCATTGTTTACTTTGCAAGCCACATTGGAAAATGCAGAAATATGACGATGTATGAACGGTCATTTCATGGTATTTGAAAGTCCTGCAATCAGAAACCATTAAAAACTGAATTTTATCCCTTGCTCGAGTAGTTACTTAGAAGAAGAAGAAGATGATGATGATGATGATGATGATGATGATGATGATGATGATGATGACGTACTTATCTATTGAATTTGCAAAAGAAATAATATGTTTATGTATGCTTTCCATGAAATATATTTGGACTTTTGGGGAAACCGAAATTATCTGACGAAAATTCATGCTAATTTAGTACTTATTTTTTAATAATATTGTCTTTCTATGCAGCCGGAAGGAAGATTATTCGAAAGCTGACCTCTTGAGGTAACTGAATTATTATAAAATTATGTTACAAGCAGACTAGTTTTACAACCCTACTTAAATGATAGTTTCGAAACTAGAATCCATTTTGGAATTTCAGTTGACATTTCGTGAGTTAGCCCACCTACTGTATATAAACATGTTATCAAAACAGGCGCCGAGTGAACAAAATACGGTCGAAAGACAGCAGCTGGATGTCAGGAGGGTATATGCCTGCATAAAAGAAGTCTCCCAGACTATCTCAGACTTCAACACCATTTCTGTGACATGTGATGGAACCTACAAACGGACTGCCCCTTGCCGAAATCTTGGCACTTGCCTATCACCTATTTTGCAATGATGGGGACTGCAAATACGACGGAAAGCCAACATCCTGAGGCCCCTGACTTATTACAGAATTATGCTGTATGATGATTGGTTTTACAAGCCTACTCAATAGATCCTTTCTAAACGGAAACGCATTTCGGAAATGTTTCTTAATATTTCATGTGAAAGCCCACCTACTGTTTGTAAAATGGTAGGCGAACAGGCCATTTGTTCCAGTTTTTGCCTTTGTTCTCGATGAGTTGTTAACTTTAAGGTAATTTCCGCAGCTTGTGACTGGGAAATGTCTGTATTATGGTAACTAGACGATATGTGAAGGCTCCTTGAACATGCCTGGGTTATGAGGTTAGGCTCCCTCTAAAATAGTAGTATTGGTATCGGTAATTATAAATGCGCGACACCCACACAACAGGTAGTGATCAGATGGGAAGTAAAATTATCAAAGTACTTACTCATTTCACAAGCGAAGCACTGTCGCTCTTCGTTCTCTCAAATCTACGAGTTAACAATGCGTAGCCGAGCATCTGTTTCGAGAATTTGACTGTACCCCTGCTTGTTACTGAGGTTCTGTTGAAAACTCGAGATGGACATTTTTCTCCGCACTGCACCAAAGCAAATGGTTGCATCAGTGTCACACTGCAGATTCAGGATTCTCCTCATTGGCTGTCTTTATGTGACGCTTATGTCAAAATACTATTTAATGACTTAAACGGCAGCCCTTCGGCCGCCAATTTTCGTATTTACTCATAATCGACAGGAAGTGCTTTGACATCGTAATCGCTCGGCGTAACACAAAAAACTGACAATATATTGCAGATACCCAATATATATCTGCTTACGCCAACTAAATCTTCGTGGTAAAACAGACTACTGTCAGGAAGATTAATTACTACCTTTCATGGCAAAATGTCATACATGCACCACATTTTCTAAAGCTTAATCCGCTTTCTGCTTTTTGCAAATAATAAGATTTTGACTTTATGAATCCGCCTGACTGTCATAGACACACAGTCCTATTTTCTGTTCCAAGAAGAGCTAACGTGAAAAATCCCCTGTTAATGTTTGCATCAATGTCAAACAACAGTATCATGATTCTTCTCTTGAGTTGTCTTTATGTGACGCATTTCGCGGCTGCTTGATTGCCATTCAGTGATGATGTAATTTCAGGCCAGCATTCTCGACGAAAACGAGGGAGGTTGCAATGGCCGTATCTGGCCTATTCACTGTTGTCAACCGGCCACTTCGTGTTTTTGCTGTGTAAGGTGAGATCTTTTGCAAACGTCATACTTGGTAGGCAATGAACTCCCCCCCTTTATATACGCTTGTAAGTGCGGGAGTGCGTGGGAGTCCAATTAGGTGGATCAGGGTTTCTACGCCGGCCAGACAGCAAGCAATGTTGTTTGGTATGAATAACATACGAACTTTAAAACAAACAGCGACGGCTCACCGAATTACGTCGGCCCTCGATATCTAACGCCGACTTTTGGCCTATGTTCAAAATATTATCGTGTTTTAAAGCATCCAAATATTATCATTCCCAAAGCGCATTTTCAAACCGCTGCCATTCGGAAGTAGTACTGGTTGGTTTACTGAAATCTAGGGCAGTACTGAAGATCGCTTGCTTTTTTTCTTGCCAATTGGCACTGCCAACTAAATCTAACTGTTTTTTTGAATTCTTCTGTGAGCAGACATAAGTGGAAGTGGGACAGGTCAAGTTGAACGACCCGAGGGTTTTTTATAATTGCAGTTTCTCCAAGCGCACGCAGTCGAAGTAAAGTCAGCATAAAACAAGCGCTGCCATCAGAACTGGAATGCTTCGGAATTTTGAAGCTCACGTTGTAGAATGCAGTCACAATTAAAATGACACTATACTGCTATAAATTTTTCACGTGTAACTTCACTAGCCGAAGATATTAAATTCATTTCATTGTTGTAAGCTTTGGAGGAGAACTCATTTTTGCACGCTAACGAGGTAGCCAGTGAGTGACAAGCGTTTGATTTAAAGGTTTTGGTGGGGCGAATTCACGAGAGCATTTTAAACAGACAGCATACGAAAGAACAATACACGAACCATGTGTCTGCGACATGTAGCGTTGTACGCAGGTCAGGGGTTTAAAGGCAACCAACGTTACAAAGAAGCTAGACGGATTTACGTTTCGTCAAATAAACCCATTAATGATGACGGTAAGAATAAAAGTCGAACTAGGGCAGACTTTTCATTTGTTCGGTCTTCTGCTAGTCAGAGGGCCCATTCATCGGCTTACCGACAGAGAAGTTGTTTAGCATAACAGGTTGAAAAACCCTAGTATTAAACAACCTTCAAAGACACCACTTACAAATTGAGTTGACTCCCGAAATTATGAAACACACACGCGGATGCAACAGTTTCCATGAACACCGATCTGACATATTTGGCTTGTAGCATATGCATGTACTTCAACTCCGCGCACAACGGAGATAGGTTTAGACGTAGTGTCTTCACGCTTTTCGTGTTTTAAGACTTCATGTACCATATGTTTTAAAACTACTGTTTGACCACTTAAGAAAGAAAAAGGAGGTTAGTAGAGCGGCGGAATAATTCTCTCATTCTTCTCTTCTGTCGAACCCACGCAGGAGGCCGTAGTCAGAGATAAATCCGGCAAAAAAACAGACAACAACTATAATGGCTGTCCACAATCACTAATCAAAGACAAAGGTTTGAACGTAATGGCGCAGTGCTTCGCATCTCGGAGAGAGATCGGTACATCGACTGGTGTCAAGTCCAGGCTTCAAACTACTTTTGATATTTCGCTTGTTTTGATACTTTCATATTCGAACAGTCAAATTGATAAACATATGTCTTCGGTAACTCCTCATCAGGTCAAAACAGTTACATAAAAATGGAAAATATGGAGATTCATCGGGTTTATAAGTTGCTCGGGAGCTGGTAACACTCATCGTTCCCACGGCGCCTGCATGACAATGTCGGCGTGTTATGGCCATCGGGGCAAGGGGGGAATGTGCCGTAGGCTGTGAGCGATGCTTGTAAGCTGGGTACGATGGGCAGGCGTCACTGCCATCAGGCGGTTTGGGCGGCGTGTAATAACCGCCTAGGGTCGGCATCGAGCACGGAAGACAGAGCGCCTTTGTCGACGTCTTCTGACAACATAGCACTGGATTCACAAACGCTTTCCTCTCGGTGAAATGACACGTATGTTTCGCGAACTTCGCCGTCCTATGCATGGGAGGTGAAGACCTACTAACTTTGCGGGCCACATCGATGTGTATTTACTCACGCAATTGCTTCTGTGGATAGGGACATATTGACAGTACAACGACGAGCCTGAAAAAGAGAGTGTACGAATACATACCGCTCTGGCTAAACAGAAGTGAAAACAAATCGATTTCGAGTCCTGTTCTCTCACATCTAGTTGCTGCGGTTCACTGTGTCGATGCCAAAGAGGCCTTCCAGGCTGTGTATTGGACACCAGATGGCTTCTCTAGAGGCCCACGCTAACGCGTGCTAGCAAAAGTCAAGACACTGGCTATATGGCAGACGAGATCGAAAGTTTTCCTATATTAAATAAGCGGCTGATCTTCAAAAGAAGACATAGGCTTATAAAGTATTACGTAAAAGCTAGGAAATTATTTATTTTACGAAGACTATCAATTGGAAAACGACTGTGCGACAGCTTAATTATGTAAGGCCCTTCGTAAGTGACAGCAGAGCAGGAGAATAAAACAGATTGACAAAATGATAAGACTATAATAAACACAGAGTCTTAGTACTTTTCGATTGTCTCTTGCTCATTAAATTGGCGTAAGAGAGACTACTTGGCCGTCACTGGTGGTTTCGTGTACATAACTATAGGCAAAAAGTCCAGATTTTGCTGAACTAACTATGTTTTCTTGCATTGTCCTCGCTGCTTCGGAGCAACGGAAAGAAAGCTTCGGTGGGACTGGGGTCAGAACTGTTGGTAAGAATAAATAAGCTTCATAGTCCGCAGGCACCAAGCCTGACTGTGATTTTAAAAAATACATCATAGTCGTAAGTTAGATTGAAATTGTATCTCCTTTGAACGATGAACAGCGGATTATCCCGCAGCATTGGAGTCCATTGGACGGCTTTAAGTGTCGCTGTAACTAAAGGCATCCTCTACGATGTCAATATAAACCTATTGTTGATTTTCTCTGCTTTTGAGCTCACATGGTCATCAAAACCATCAGGCGTCGACAGTTCTTGAAAGTATCTATTGATACAGTTTATCCTCGGTGGAAACAATGGATCTTTTGGGCCGTCTTTGGAGGCCAACCGAAGCATACGACCTCATCAAAAAGGTAAAAGCAGAAAAAAAAATCAGTAATAAATATACCCTATTGGCAAACAAAAAGTTCTTTGTAAGTTGCTTAATAAAAATTGGCCTTGTCATCTTTCTTGCATAGGAACTGTTCTGTCTATATATGCCTAAATCTGGGCGTTGTTCTTTCATAAAAGAGTATCCATAGAGTAGCCTTGTTTTATCTTAAAAATAATAGCTAACGATTTGGACCGCGGCCAGTTGGTAGCACTTCAACTCCACGCCCCGCAGGAAGTGCTTCGACATCGTAATTGCACGGCTTAACACAGGAAAGTGACAGCATATTACGGGCACTTAATATGGATTTGTTTACTCCAACTAACTCTTCTCGTGGTAAAACCAACTATCGTCACACTTATGCAACGTCTTCTGAAGCTTAACTTGCTTCCTACATTTTCGAATAAATGAGATTTTCCTACGTGAATCTGCCTGAACTTCATGGACACACAGTCCCACTTTCGTTTCAAGAAAGCAATATCGTAAATGCACTCCCACTTATGCAAATATCCATTTATACAACAACAGTTAGCAACAAAGGGGTTAGGTAGGGGTAATTACTTTCGCCTAACCTTGGTTTGTTTTACTTCCATAAAACGGAGATACAATGGCCCCTAAATCAATTTAGTAAACAAACAATTACGCCAATTATATGCGGCACTACTCTCTCAAATTCCGATCACGACATTTCGTGAGTTACGTCATCTACTATATACATTTACATGGAAAGCTCAAATTCGCCGATTTTTAAACACACATTACCGCAATATGGACGGTTTCCGACGTATAAGGAATTAGTTGGCACAATCCATCAGTTTAAGCAAGGTTTACTGACACTACGATTTACTGGAAATCATACTGACTAACAAACTAAAGGCAAAAAGGCGTTCAGCAGTTCAACTCTCTGTCCTTTTAAAAAATTCAAATCTTTGTAGTGAATTTTGGTTGTGTAGCCTTTATTCAAATAGTAAAAGTTCGATGTCAACTAAAACAATAACCTAGGGACGTCTTACACCTGTATAAATGCAGATTTATCTGCCTCTCTAGAATTATCTGAAAATATTCTGTTTCATCTCTTTTTTTCAAATAAACATAATGGAAATATAAAATGCGTGTGTCTTCACATTCCACAATCCGTAGGAATAATCTTTGCCGAATTCAAGCTACGAAATTTTTAAAGGACAATGCATTAAACTATTTCAATCCTAGTTTCTCACCTGTGCTGCGATTCCGTGACTAAAACTGAAAGTTGTGACGGTCAAATGACATACGACACACAGTGCTGTGCTCAGCGAAGGCATTAGCATATCAAAATTTATTCGGTTCTTATTTTTGTTTGCGAAGCCAAAGGGTTTTGTATTGTCATAGCTTTCCCTGTAATCATCACCTTACGAGAAAGTTTCTTTTAGTCATGCAAACAAATCGATTTTTATCTAAATGCTGGACGTGGTTAGCGTTCTGGCTACTAGGTATACTGGGTTCATTCAGAAAGCATTTGTAAATACTGATCATTCCAATAAACTTGCGGATACATTCACTCGAACAACTTATGTGGCGCTTGCAGTGAGCTGACATGTGCGAACTTTAAACAAATGACTCTGTATGGCAGCAGGAACGGCAGGATATTAAAATAAACTTCCTGCACTTTAGAAGGAAAAAATACATCTTCAGTTTGAAATAATCTATATTCAGCAGTACTTGGTCATCTTGACATGCGTCGAATTGATTTTGCTCGCATGGTGCATGAAATATAAACATGATTTTATATAACTCAACAATTGATTTAGTTGCTGTCTGTTAATAATTGTTTAAAATTAAAGACTTAAATCTGAAAATGTAAATGATTATGCTATGTGCTTATTCACTACGTTATTAAAACCTGCTCAGTGCCTGGAATTGGATAAGCGAACCAGGTCGACTCCTCTCTTCACCTGAGCTAAAAATATTCACAGCAAATCCACTTCCATCACGTCCTCTGAAGTTTTTTAACACTTTGTAACGATTGAACCCGTCTTGCCAAGTAGGCGCCCGTAGTGGTCTAGACTCTCTCTCTTCTTCGCTTAGTTCTTCCGACGTCGCCTTATACTGTCCAACTTAAAAGTGAAACCGCGGCGGTCTTGTTATTTTCGGATGTGGAATGAATCAAAACGTAACATCGTCGGAGTCTCCGCGCTTTGGCATAACGATTCAGTTGCAAGCAAGCGACTGGGCGTTGGATGTTGTCACACGAAAGGATGTTACGGCGTGTAACGCAGAAGTAAAAGGATAAAGGTAGACTTCCAGTAGAGCAAGTTACGCGACACCCATCTCTATTGATCGTCGACTAAGCAGGGCTTTTGATGAGCTGTAAGATAATAACTTGGTTAAGTATACGGTCAAGATTCTTGAGTCAAGTTCTACACAGGAGAAAACCCCACAACAGTTCGTCTTGTGCAACTTTTACTTGTATTTTACATAAGACCGACATGACCGGATCTTAGCATTAAACTGTCGAACTAGCCAACTGAATCCAAAGTTCAGTACATCGTGGACAACGATAGGGTGAGGGTCCCCACTTAATAGTTGGCCGACTATGGAACGTGCCGTACGGAAATGATGGTAATGGCTGTTTGACGGGTAAGTCAGCACTCCAGACAGTAGGCTAACAACATACAAGAAAGCACAAATTGTTTGACATCATGCCAAAAATCTTATCTTAGGCTTTCATGTGGCAATGGAACTAGGCGTCCTGTGTAAGAAAAATATACAAAAACCAAATTTTAAAAAATTAGCGGAATTTGGGTAATGGTTTAAAGTCGCAGGAAGTAGATTTTGTTAGCAGTGTAAGGCCTGGAACGGTCTGCAAATGGATGACGAAATAAAACGCCACGCTACACGGTTCACTATCTTTGTCGGTAATACCATTCTGCCTATTTTATTCGCCTCCGTGCGGCTGCTGGCTGGACTCAAGAGAGTGCCCATAAATCGCAACGGAACGGGTGAGTTCCATAATAACGATCGGTGAGCGCCCCTCCATCATTGGGTATTTCCGATAAAAACCGACCGAACAGCGAGCCCGTGGCTCAGTGGTTAGGTGTGCTTGAATTTCCACCCAACAGGTCGCGAGTTTAAGCCCCAGGTGTTCTTCACCTCGCGGTTGGGTATGACTGACTGACGAAGGCTATTAAACCATAACTGGTCATTCCAGTCTCCCTTGTCTTTATCAATAATAACATTCTGCCTATATCATGCGTCGCTGTGCGGCTGCTGGTTGCGCTGAAGAGAGAGCCACTCAGACAAAACAGGACGAGTGAGTTCCGCAAGAACGATTGGTGAGCGCCCTCTACCTAACACACAATTTTGTCTGGGAACGAGCTTGTTGTTCTGACACCTGCCTCTCAATAAGATACACGAATTCCATGACGTGACGTACTTGGACGAGTCGGGCACCTATCGGTGACCGCCCCTCAACCAATCTACTGACGCTCAGGTGGGGTTGCCAATAGAAGCAAAGAGACGAGTCCCAGGAAGTAATCTTAAAGAAGGAGACACGGTCGCAGGGACAAGAGCTTTATTAGCCTGACGTTTCGGATTCCTGATCGAATCCATCGTCAGAGACAACAGCAGATACGGGTGATTCACTCACTAGGGGCTGCAATATCGATAGGATGCAGTCGCCATGCTACCGCATACCTATGAACATTCACGACTCCCCCCTTCATCCGGGAACGTTGGGCTTGGTCGATGCGTCAGATGGTCGATCAATCCTCACACCAAAATCCAACGCACGTGATGAAGTTGCAGCAATTAACGACGTGAATGTCGACCATCAAACATTTAGCACACCAAGTGCAACGATCCCGGATGAAGGGGAGGGGCCGTGAACGTTCATAGATATGCGGTAGCATGGCGACTGCATCCTATAAATACTGCAGCCCCTTGTGCGTGGATCACCCGTATCTGCTGTTATCTCTGATGATGGATTCGAGCAGGAATCCGAGATGTCAAGTTAATAAAGCCCTTTTTACAGCGATCATGTCTCCTTCCTCGTGACTTACATAAGTAAGGTTCTCATCTTAGCGTTGTCTCGTCAAAATTTCTCATCCCGAATATACTGCATTTCGACATTAGAAACATTCATATGTACGTCTCCGAGGGTGCACAATGACGCATGTCGCGCGCGCATGGCGCGCTCATTTAGGAATTGACGATCGCATTAGACAGCCTCACGTAATGGTCACCCAATAAATAGCCTAATAAGCAATTAATATACTTTGTTTTACAGGTTAGATAAACACGCCATAGCATCTGAGAAGGGCACCTATATTATTTAAAGATAAAACTGCGAAACCACGTTGCCATATCTTGACTATTACCCTATATATATTAATTGTCAAGGTACAGTGAGTGACTGATCTCATGAAATTTTGGCTGAAATTCTGAAATGCATTTTCGATTAGGAAGGATTACTTGGTCGCGGTTGTAATACTGGTTATCTTATGGCATACTCTTATAACAATTCGGAATCGGCAGGATGTCGGCTTTTCAAAGCACTTCTTTTCAATCTCCTGTAGAAAGCGTGCTCGGTAAAAAATGAAAACTTAAGTAGCATGCATTTCTCCCATTGATTTTCGATGTTCTTGGAAATTCAAATATATTTTATAGAAACCATGAAAAATTATGCTTTATTTTACTCAATCAATAGATAATCACGTCTTCTTTATGTTTTATACTTAAGGAAGGAGTATAAAAAATTTAAAAAAGTTTTCCAATTGCCGAATAATTTGGAGCCCGATCATTTGTTGCAATAGCGCTTAATGATTTCACTCTACAAGGTGCATTCGTTCCGCGTAAGGAAAATCACATATTTTTCTATGTTATTAAAGAGATATCATACAGAGTCCATAAAATTTTGCAATGGATGCAGACTATGTTGTACATTACATGAGGAGTAGTGGTAAACGGCCAGGTACGATGCTGTGCGAATGGACATTTCGCGGTCTTAAAAAGTCTCATAATTTGAAACTTTTTTAATATCTAATTATGCTCCTTCCTTACGTATAATATATTAAGAAGACGTGATTCTCTATTGATTGAATAAAAGAAGGTATATTTTTGCTTATGCTTTTGAAAAGACATTTTTGAATTTATAAGACCATCGAAAATCAACGGGACAAGTGCTTGCTAATTAAGTAGTCATTTTTTACCATACACGCTTTCTACAGGAGATTGAAAAGAAGTGCTTTGAAAAGCCGACATCCTGCCGAGTCCGAATTGTTATAAGCGTATGCCGCAAGATAATCAATATTACAACCGCGACCAAGTAATCCTTCCTAATCGAAAACGCATTTTAGAATTTCAGCCAACATTACATGAGATAGGTCACTCACTGTATGTAGGTATCTTCCATGCCAGCATCAGCAAACCATGGCCCTTGCAGTCTGATGTCTGCTCTCTGACATCTGGTTCCCTTCTGGTAGACGGGCTTGCGCCCCCACTGGGCATAGAGTTCCAGTCATCCTAACCCTCCTGATCCCTTTTGGTGCTGCTGCCGGTTAAAATCCTGACCTAGTGTTCGTTGTGGAGCAGAGGGTGTGATGGTACGCCAAAGTACCTGTCCAGTCCTGCCAGTCGCCTGCGCCCTCTCCCACTTTCTGTGTTCATGATTCTGTCTTGTCACCGGGTGGGTGGGAGGATATAGTGTGGTAAATGCTTCGCAAGTCTACTATCAATACCAGAGAAATCACACGCAAGTTGCCGCGCCTATAGAGCACACAGGGGACATTCTCGTGTACGACGGTCGAAATATCAGTCATAGAGGGGGTTTTACGGGTAAGAGAAACACCCAGGACGGAGATCGAGAAGACAAAGAAAATAAACAAATTTCTACCGAAAGTCCTATCGTTCGTTGTCATTTGGCAAGAAATTAAGTGCGATACTTAAAAAAAAACAAGTCAAAAGCAATTCAGAAGATGAAGATGCGATCACCGGAACAATAAATTTATTTGCCTGACGTTTCGGATCCTTACTCGAATCCATCATGAGAGACATTAGCAGATAAAGGTGATTGTGGCACCAGGAGTGCAGTATTTATAGCACGTGGCTGCCGTGGGACCGCATGCGCACTGCAATTAACAGTTCTCGTAATCACCGCTGGGGCCGTAATTGATGCGGTGGTGGCTTGTCGGTCCGAGTCCGAGTCGTTAATTGCCGCGATTTCGTCATCCGTGCTGGATGCTGGTATGACGATTGCTCGGCAAACTGGCTCACTGTCACCGTGATGATTGCTCGCCCGCGCCCTCCCCACGTGACTGATTCTCCTGCCCAGGGAAAATCGCAGTACGCTATAGGGTACCGGGAGGTGAAGGGAACGCCAATGGGTTCGCCGATTTCGGGACTCATAGCCGAGGCGGTCCTTCAACGGCTGGAGTCGCTGGTTTTCCGACACCACAGACCGAAATTTTAGGCTCGGTATGTGGATGACACCTTCGTCGTCATCGAACGGGATCAGGTGCCGACGTTCAAAGAGCAATTCAACGCCGTCTTCCCGTACATCCAATTTACGATGGAGGAGGAGGAAAACAATCAGCTGGCCTTCCCGGATGTCCTCGTCTGCCGCAAAGATTGTGGTGGCCTAAAAACCAACGTGTTCAGGAAAGCGACAAATACGACGCAAATACTGAACTTCAATAGCAACCACCTGATCAGTCACAAACGCAGTTGCGTAAGGGCGCTATATCGGCGCGTTGAGACGCACTGCAGTGTAATGGAAGACAAGGTTGCTGAACTACAATATCTTCGACGGGTAATGAGAGCCAATGGTTACCCGCGCAGCTTTGTCAACCAGTGCATACGAAAAGGACACCAGAGACCGAATCCAACCGGACCCAAATTTTGGCGGGCTCTTCCGTACGTGAAGAACGTCTCGGAAGCCGTCAGTCGTCTTCTCACTCCACTTGGAGGTGGGGTTGCACACAGGCCGGAAGCAACCATTAGGCGCCAAGTCATGAGGTCAAAAGACCCGCTGCCATGGCAGGACACGCCTGGAGTCATTTACCGGATCTGGTGTAGTTGCGGACAAAGCAATTATGTCGGAGAAACTGGGAGATTACTCCGTACGCGAATAGACGAGCACGCAGCAGCATTGAGGTGGGGAGACGCTAACTCTCAAGTGGCGGCACACTCGACGGGACCCGGCCATATTTTCAAATTTCAAGAGGCCGAAATCCTCGCAAGAGGTGACAACCGCGTGAGCCGCGAGCTGCTCGAGTCATGGTTCTCAGGCCCGCAATCCATCAACAAGCACAATGACCTCCCGGTACCCTATAGCGTACTGCGATTTTCCCTGGGCAGGAGAATCAGTCACGTGGGGAGGGCGCGGGCGAGCAATCATCACGGTGACAGTGAGCCAGTTTGCCGAGCAATCGTCATACCAGCATCCAGCACGGATGACGAAATCGCGGCAATTAACGACTCGGACTCGGACCGACAAGCCACCACCGCATCAATTACGGCCCCAGCGGTGATTACGAGAACTGTTAATTGCAGTGCGCATGCGGTCCCACGGCAGCCACGTGCTATAAATACTGCACTCCTGGTGCCACAATCACCTTTATCTGCTAATGTCTCTCATGATGGATTCGAGTAAGGATCCGAAACGTCAGGCAAATAAATTTATTGTTCCGGTGATCGCATCTTCATCTTCTGAACTGCTACCTGGAACTCGCCTGTTCGCTTCTAAAAGCAATTTTCAAAAAACAACGGACTTTGAATAATGCGCCGCTGTTTAGTCTAAATTAAGATAGGTAGAAAGGGAAATTTCGCACAATGCCGGCAGTGAATTGCAAGCGATATTTACAGCTACACTAAATTTAACGTTATATTTTGGTATGACCATCTACTTGCGTGTCTTTTACCCTTCGTTTCCAACTGAAATTACGCGTTCGTGCATCTTTAAGCCTTTTAAATAGTTACGAAAATTCTCATAGCAGTAATCAGAAGACGACGTGGCGAGTATACGTAGCTTTCAATAAATTCTCGTCGGGCCAGTACAATTATTTGAGAACGGAGTAGAAGTAAAAACACGTCAGTGATAATATAAATCGATTAAAGTTTGTCTTAAAACACACGTCGGATATAGGAGGGGTGAAAGCGGAAGGGAGCGGGGAGAGTTGCAGCGTTAGTCGACCTTCGACCAGTGTAGGCGCGGAGCCTGAACGTGGTTCTTCCGTGCGCACAAGACTGGTTTTCGCAACCTGATGGCGGCCGCCTCTGCAGTTGCTAACAGGCTCGATGGGACTTTATAGATCACACGAAACGGTTCATTGGGTTCTACACGATGTCCGGAATCGACAACATGCGCGAGAATGGCGCTGCTTATGCCCCTAGTTTCGCCTTTTCCCAGCCATGTCGGAGGTGTTTTCGTATTCTCTTGGATAAGCGACCACTCGTGAGACCAATATAACCTGCTTCGTAGGATCGAGTGAAGAAATGGATGCACATTGAGGTGGTCTTGGGTGTCAAGTTGTCCTTATCTTCTCCGTGTAGGATAGGAGGGATAGAAAAGGATACTTGAACACTTGCCGCTGGGAGGTTCGCGAAACAGTTTCCCCAAGGCGTCTCATCAGGAGTTCTCTCGCTGAAAAGCGACAGCTATGTCGGTTTCAGTCGTGGCAATTTCAAAGATGTCATCAACATAGCGGCCGTAATGTCTGAGTTTTCCGATCTGATTTCTTAGTTGGAATCTCTCCAATTCGCTTTTAAAGACATCGGCCATGAGAAGTCGAAGGGGCGAGCCCATAGCAACACCGTCTATTTGTCTATAGAGTTGGTTGTCCAACAGGAACTAAACATTTATTTTGCATCTTAGTTATACTACCTGGAGTGTCTTCGTCGGAATTCCTATTTCCTCCTGACTTTTTATCATTTTTCTCACAAAAAAGCACCAGAATTGCCGCAATAATTTTTGTCATACTTTAGAATTACAACTCGCGGCTGACGTTTCTACACAACTTTTTGTCTTCACTCACATTAGATTATTTAATTTCAACTGACGTATTTCCATATAATTTATGGTAAGGTTTTTACGATTTCCGAGAATACCTGCTGTCGATGATTTATGTGGGTTATAACGTCAGTCGTTCACCATGTTAGGAGTTGAGATATCCAGATGGCGTGGGCTTTTCTGCTCTTTTTTTCCAAGACAGCTCACGTGCATAACAGACACAACCGGGGAGGTAGGCCCCGTCCATTCTAAACATTCTCTCCTGAGTGACAAGCATTAACCTGCTCGTCCACGTCGCAGTGGCCTGCACCACGCCCATGCATTAGAAGTCCCTTCGATCAGAGATAAAGAAGCAGAACTTGTACGCCTCAAAGAAACCCTGCTTAAGTGTGGATATCCTGCCGGCTTCAGTCACAAGAACAACAACTCTATGCGGCCAAAATTGACAGAACTTTCAGTTCCTTGCCCTTGCCTAAATGACTCTTAAGGCAAGAAAATAAAATCCCGCGTTCCTCCATTACAAATCACCTGCATGATAGTGGTCAGTCCGGTGACCTCGCAATTTCCTTTCGAGTACTTGTTCGGGGAGGAACAACTCGAGCGATGCGTTAACTGGAGACGGCCAAAAAACGGCGGGTTAAACCTGATCCTTGTGAACACTTAGAGCATGCAGTTAGCCTAACCTTGCCATGGTAGCCTTTACCTCAATGATTTTCATTTCCCCGTTGTTTGTGTTTGTTAACAATTTTCCTCACTAATCTTCTAATACTGTGTTTGAGTTACTAATGTTATCGATTAGCCGGCTTTATCCTAAACTATGACCTTGCTGTTTCTGCATTGATTTTCTGCGCGAATTTAAATCGTTTGTATTCTTCCAAGTCGTTATCTATGTTATGAAGTGACAGAACGCCTCTGACGAGCCATCGCGAAATTTTTTAGTATCAGTAAACCTTTTTCTGATTGTCTGCTTCGTACCGGGGACAAAATGCTTCAAAAACGACTTGTTTTAGGATCAGGTAACACTTTATAAAGGCATAAACATCCCTGATTATTGATAAGAATCCGTAAACGCAGATAAGAACAAGATCATTGGAGATAAGGGGACAAAAGTCAGCAAGTGGCATTTACGCAGCCGATTAGCGACTTCTGGGACCAAATAACGGTGGACTGTAGCGTTCATGCCAGATCCTATCGCCACAGTCGGATAATGCGTCGTTTTAATCCAAGTCTGAGTCCCTCTGTAGTAACAGACCAAAACAATACAGTTCATGGGTAAGCAAAACATAGAACATGCGTTTTTGGGAGCAAGAGTTAGAATTGGATAGAGACAAAGCTTTTTAATTACGTTTAAAAAGATTAGGCAAATTTGCGAAATGTGCTAGAGAGCGTTTAAAACCCGAAAAGCATGTTTTAGCGTGTTGATGCTGGCTCGCGTTTTTGCTCGTTTGCCTCAAAACTGCGGTTGCTCACAGACGCTGATTTGTACTTTTGCTGACGTTCCACAGAACTTGGTTCGTTTCCTCTTTTCAAAGCATTTAATGCGGAAAGTCGACTGGAATTTTCTGTGGTTGGTCTGGTTGGTCGGCCCAGACTGTTTGATTTTTTCTCATTTCGTTGAGGCTTTGCGGCCGCCGGCGTTGTGTGTTCTCACGTCAGTGGAGAATGTTTGCAATTCTGCCTGCTTTTCATGTGAGTTCATCGCGGGCCGTGTTTGTTCAGATTCCTTGAATTCGGTTTGGCCATCATGCTATGGTCTTTGTGTGTTTGTGCAATCTGGCACGACCAAGCATGCCGCAAGAAAGTCTAGACGCATCTTATTAAGGTCAAAATCTGAATACTAAGTCTAAGGCATGAGTCGTTGGGCTTTTCTGACGTCTCGGTATCAGACGGTCACGCCTTGAAGCGTGACTAGTTTTCCCAATAGGCATTGGAAGATGCGAGTTTGAATGGAGCCTCCTAGTTGCCCTTTTGTGTCCATTTAGGCAGGTCAGCAATTTCTGCCCATTTTTTCCGTCGTATTTCCAGCCCCCATCATTGCAAAGTAGCAGATAGACAGGCACCCAGACTTCGGCAGTTGACAGTCTGTTCATGGGTTCCATCACATGTCAAAGAATTGGTGCAGCAATCGGGAGATCGTCTGAAAGACTTCATTTATGCAGCTATAGACAATTAGGATACCGAGCTGCTGTTCGTTTGACAGTTATTTTTGTTTGATCGGCGCCTGATTTGATAACTTATATTCTCTCCGGTGCATGCAAAAACTACTTTCTATAAAAATTATCACTTAAGTAGCATACATTTTTCTCATTGATTTTCGATGCCCTTAGAAGTCCAATTATAGTTCACGGGAACATGCATAAAAATATTCATTCTTTTTCTCATTCGGTAGATAATTACGTCTTCTTCTAATTTCATACCCGAAGGAAAGACATAATTTGATTTTAAAAAAGTTTACTGTTGAGGAATTTTTAAATATCTTGAAATGGCCGTTCATAAAACGTCATGTCTCTGCATTAACCAATGTGACTTGTAAAGTTAACAAAATGAATCAAATTACGGCTAAATTTTATGAACTCCATATAGTCTTCTTTTACTACCATAGATAAATCTGTGGTTTTCTGTACGCGGAAAATATACGACTTGTAGTTTGGAAACCCTGAATCCAAGTGTAACGGTAAAGAGGGTTCAAAATTATTCGTGAATCGGAAAAGATTTTGAAGGCCAAGTAATACCGTTCCTTTGAGTATAAAATTGGAAAAAAACGTAAGTTTCTACCCAATGAGTAAAAGAATGAATCTTTTTATGCATTTTTTCCAAGAAATATAATTGAACTTTTAGGGGCTTCGAAAATCAATGAAAGCAAAGCATGCTACTTACGTAGCCATTTTTTCCAGAGTCTGGTTTTTGCATGCACCTGCAAAGAAGTTTCTTCGAAAGCCGGCAACCTGCGGTACTTAAAATATTATAGAATTATGTTGCAGGCTGACTGGTTTTACAACCTTACTTTATTAATCTTTTCGAAATGAAAACCCATTTCAGAATTTCGGTTGACATTTCATGAGTTAGCTCATCTAGTGTATGTACTTGGTTTATTTCTAGGGTCGTCAGCATAGGAGATTGACATTAGTATACGCAAAGAGACAATTAGGAAACCATGGTGTTTATAACAGTTAGTCATAGCCAGCGTTCCACCTGGTAATCTTCAAATGACACCAGAAACTGTAAACTGATATTTCAACGTTCCATTGCCGCACTGGGATGCAACGGTTTCTAGTTAGGCAATTGGTAAGAAGCGTGTCCAAATGCTGGCACTCTCTCACGCCTGAGATTTTCTGGGCATCTGTTATGTGGTACTTAGTCTGACAACGCAAATGATGTAATCTATTCCTATTTAAAAAAAAGATTTGTGAATTTCGTTCGACATTTCATGAGATACAGCAGGTGGGCTTACTCATGAAATGTCAGCCAAAATTTTTAAATGTCTTCTCGTTTTCAGAAGATTGATAAAGTAGGTGTTTAAAACGAAACATCATGCAGCATAATTCGAAAATGATTTAGTTAACACCGGGCGATGGCTGTCAAAAAACATATTTACGACTGCGTGCAACAACTGTATTCTGCAAAAAATGACAACCCAAGTAGCATGCAATTTTCTTATCGATTTTCGATGCCCCTGAAAATTTAATTATATTTCATGAAAAAAGACGCATGAAACTGTTCGTTCTTTTACTTTTTCTGTAGAAAATCATGTCTCCTTTCAATTTTTTACTCAAAAAAAGAAAATCCGGCTTTAAAAATTTTTATAATTCTCAAATAATGTTGATCCCGACCCGCTGTTATACTTCCATTCAGAGTTTCAAACATACAAGCCGCATATTTTCCGTATACGGTAAACGACACAATTTTCTACGGTGTTAAGGGGAGACCATATGTGGCTCATAAAATTAAGCAGCGGATTCGAGCAATATTTTTAACCCTACATGCCAAATTGGTAAATGAAGATACATGGCGTTTTATGAACGGCCATTTCACGGTATTAAAAAATCCCACATTAAGAGACTTTTTGAAACCGAATTATACTCCTCGTACGAGTATAAAATTGAACGAAGACGTTATTTTCTGTCAAATAAATCAACAAATGAATATTTCTTTGCGTTTTTTTTCATGAAATGTAATGTAACTCTTAAGGGTATCGAACATAAACGGGAATTTTGTATGCTACATATGTAGTCATTTTTTGCAGAGTACAGAGATGTGGCTCCAACTTTAAATTTTTGTGGTCACTTGACGCAAATCGGTCAGCCTTCAAATTTGATGAGGCCAAATTCGTCACCGGTTAGGTACCGAACTGCTTGTTTGCGCTTTATCACCAAGTTCAGTGACCTCCCTCACTCTATTTACTTATCTGACCTCGCCTAAGACCGTAGAGGGGCAGAAGAACGATATTACCAAACAACCATCGGACTCATTATCACTACAGACAATCCAGTATGCAAACCTGTGAGGAATCCAGGACCCACCAAGCTCGACCGGTATATGACTGCATACCAACTCTACCCCTGTAAATTCAAAACTTCATATGAGTGGGGTTCTTGTTATTTTTTCTTGAGAATGTCTGTTCTGCTGATATCTTCAAAATTGTGGCACTCGAGTAGTGCTTTTTAACCATGATCCGTATTTGTGAGCTGCAAAGAATTTTTGACCGTCATCCGATCTCTAAATCGTTAGTTTTTCCCACTTCAGGACTATTCTGCAAGACGCGTGTTAAATGTCTACTGTTCTGTAACAAGGTCTTTCCTGTTGGGCAGCCATAAAATTAGGTTCAGGTGTGCATTTGCGCAAAGATCTATTTCACACAAACAAACTGCACTGGCAACGGCTTTCAAGAATTATCGAACTCAACGGCCATTAACATGGTGATCACTAATGTCGTAGGAATGTAGGACTTCAGATTTATTTGCGCACACTTTTCAGAGCGTAGGAAGGGTATGATCAAAGGATATCGCCAGTACTCAGTGATCAAAAAAGAAATGCTGCGGTTTTTTAAGCTCGGCTGACGTGTATGCACTGAGCCTGATTAGCCTGAACTCATTCCATGTGTGCACCGTTATCGTATGAATGTGAGATAATTTTAAATAACCTATGGATAAGAAAAGGATGCAGTTATGTGATGAGTCCAGAAGCATTATTCCCCCCAGCCAGCCAGATAGATATCGGGTCCACTAAAAGCAAAGCAAAATATATTCAAATTCCATGAGGATATTTGTTATCACCTACAGTAAACATGCTAATTCATTAAATGTCAACCGAAATTCCGTAATGCGCTGTCTCCTCCAGAAGATTACTTAAGTAGGGCTGTTATATTTATCCTCTTGCAGCATAATCCATTGATAATCCCATTACTTCGGGATGTTGGCTTTCGAATTAACTTCTTCTAGGCTGCCTACGAAAAAGGACTACTTGATAGGGATGAATCTTCCTCATTGATTTTCGATGTCCTTATAAATTCAAATATGTTTCAGAAAAAACACATATATAAACATATTATTTTCTAAGTCACGGATAATGTTAAACTGCGCCTCTCATTATATTTGCATTCAGGGTCCCAGAATTACAAGTTCCGTATTTTTTGCGTACGGAAAATCTTACACTTCTATACAGTATTAAGATGAACGTGTATGGCGTTCGTGAAATTTAGCAATGGATTTGTGTCATACCGCAAACTTCATAATCAACATAAATAAATACAAAACACGATATTCTATGATCGGGCGCCTCACGTTCTTAAAAAATCTCATAAAATTTAAACGTTTTAAGACTAAGCTATGCTTTTTTCAAGTGAAAAATTTGAAGAAACATAATTTTCAACTAAGTGAGTATAAGAATGGATATTTTTATATGTTTTTGATGAATTATGGTTGAATTAAGAGAACTCAAGGCATACACCAAAATCTTCTGCGAACAAAGAACATTCGATTGGGCAGGACAAACTACCTTCAGGGAGACAAAAGGTTTGTAGAGAATCGCCATTTCAATGCCTTAAATGAAACCAATCCCGAAAAAGCGCTGAAAAGCAAAATTGATGCGACTTTGTTGGCACCGAAAAAGCTAGATGCTATATTTCCGGTTGACCGACGCGTGATGAGGGCCCACGTCACGGCTTTGGCCCGATTCTATGGCCTTTCCAATATGCACAAAGAGGGTGTTCCTCTTCGGCTCATCGTATCATTCAAAAGAACTTTACGGTTCGGCTGACAAGGTGACTGTGTTCGATGTTACAATTTTTGACAGCTTATTCCTTATATTCCTTGGAATCTGTCGATTTAGGCTATCAAACAATCTCATCAAAGCGAATGTGATGAAATGGAAAATAGCCATGGACACGCTCAAATCGTTCGACTACGGAAATTTTATCTCAAGACGCGCTAAGCATTTGAAGGTACAGTCTTAACGTAGGTGAATGACGCCCCAGTGGAATTGGCCGGTTTCGAGACTCATACTCAAAGCGGTCCTGCAGCTGTAAGAGTCACTTACCTTACAATATCACAGATCGACATTTAGAGCTCGACACGCAAGTGATATCCCCGTGGTCATCGAACGGGCTTGGGTGATGGCACTCGGAGTGCATCTTAACGCCGTCTTCTCTTATGATTTACGATGATTGAGGAGAATAACCAACCGCAAAGATTGTTGTGACTTAGAATCGAAAGTACCCGAGAGAGCGACAAATGCTCAGTCAACCAGGTAGTCAGCCACAAACGCAGTTACAAAATGACTCTATAGTACATGTAGAGAGTATTACGGTTAACCTGAAGGCAAGGTTGCAGTGTTGTTATATCTCCGATGGGTGTTTAGAGCGAATGGCTTCTTTTAAATGCTCATTAGCCAGTGTGGGTCGAAACGAGATTAGAAACCAAATCTAGCCAGCCTCGGTTATCGCTGAACGCTTCCGAACGTCAAGGGCGTTTCAGTAGTCGCCGAACACCTTCCCGCACCTCATGAAGTTGTATTGACACATCGGTCGAGTGTATCTATCAGACACCAGGTCATGAGGCTTTCACGGCAGGAGGCATCTAGAGACAGTTACTAGAAGTGGTGTAATTGTCGGCAGATCAACCATATCGGAGATTCTGGAAGACTACTTAGGTCTCGGATGACGGGGTATATAGCGCCAGCGTGGAATAACAGCGCAAATGCCCAAATCTCAAGGTGTGACAACCGTGTAAGCCGCGAGCTACATAGTTCAGGGTTTTTCCGTTCAAACGTCTAGTATCAGATGCAATGACTTTCCCTGTCGTAGTCTGTGATAAGACTTTACCTAGACAAAGCAAGTAACCACGTAAGGAACCCGCAGACGACCAGTACTCCCGATGTCATTGTCAGTGAACCAAACTGCCCAAGAATCCGCAAAACCGATGAAAATTCGTTTCGGATACGGGCAATTAACAAGCATCGCACCAGGTACAACCACCTGCGATAAATGCGGAAACAAACAAATTTTCCCAGCCTTGCAAGGCCATGGCAGCTACAGTGAGTGGCATTGGGTCAACGAGGCAGATGTTGAACCACATGCAGCCAGTTATGGTACGCTAGAAACAGGTGTGCAACTCATCACCCTCACCTGATGCTCTATCTGATGATGGATCCAAGTGTGACGCCGAAACTTCAAACAAATAGATCTCCTGGTCTAGCGGTCGTGTCCCTTCTTTTAGCGTCTTTTAGCTTTTGTCAGGCAGTCCCGTCCTCTCGAGATATCCGGTATTTTAGGACTTGTTATACTAGTGGGATTTCAAAAAATGACTTCTCAGTATTTTTCTTAGAAAATATAAGGTATGGTTAGCTACTAGCTTTTGCAGTGCAAGAACCGTCTGAGCAAAAACAAAGACAAATTCTGATTTCCTCAGCTTGTGGATCATCACTCTGGTGCCACAGGAAATGATTGTCCAAACCTGCTTTACAGAGACTGGGGATACTTAACGTAGCATGTTATGTATGATTATGATGGTTTTATTTGTTGATCGTGAAAACATTCTAAAGACCATACAAACGTCAGTGGGAGCAAAGAAGCGAGTCCCAGGAGCCATCGGGAAGAAGGAGGCACGATCGGTGGAACAAGGGCCTATTCGCCCGACGTTTCGGATTCCTGCTCGAAACCATCATCAGAGGCAATAGCAGATAAAGATGGCTCATGCACAAGGGGCTGCAGTATTTATAAGGTGCAGTCGCCATGTTATTACACACCTATAAAAATTCACACCGTCCCCCCTCCACTCCATCGGGGATTGCTGCACTTGGTGTGATGACTGTTCGACGGTCGAAATTTGCGTCGCTAAACGTTGCAATTCCATCACGGGTGTTGGAAGTTGGTGCGATGGTCGCTCGGCCATTTAGTCCATCGAACCTAGCGCTAGGAACGTTGAGGTATGTAGCTGTGAGGAAAGAGACCCGATTACTAGAACAACAGCTTTATTCGCATGACGTTTCGGATTCCTGCTCGAACAGATTTGGGTAGTTACTGCACAGGGAGCTGCAGCATTTAAAGGATGCAGTCGCCATGATGCCGAGGAAATTTCTGACCCCTCTTTTTCATCTTACGGCATAATCCTATAATATATTGGACTCAGGAGAATGTCAGCTTTTGAAAACACGGCTTTTCAATCTCACGTAGAAACCGTACTTGGAAAAAATGACTACATAATTAGCATAATCAATTAGTCTTGCAAATTCGAATATACCTTATAGAATTCAAAACAAAAGTATGATTTCCTATAGTCTTTTGATCGAGGATCACGTCCTCCCTAATATTTATACTCCAAGAAGGAGTATAATCAAGTTTTTGAAAAGTTTATGATTATGAGATTTTTTGAGACTGTTCAATGTCCATTCATACAGCATCGTACCTGTATGTTTAACACTGCTCCTCATAAAATGTACAACATAATCCGCATCCATTGAAAAATGTTATGGATTCTATATGCTATCCTCTTAAAAACATAGAAGAATATATGAGTTTTCTTACGTGGGACACATGCACCTAGTAGACTGAAATCACTTAACGCTAATGCAACGGCTGATTAGACTCCGAATTATTCGAGAATAATATAATTTCTTCAAATCCTGAATGTACTCCTTCTTTGAGTATAAAATATAAAGTCGACGTGATTCTCTATCAACCGACCGAAAGAAACCATCTTTTTGTTCGTGGTTTCTATAAAATATATTTGGATTTGCAAGACCACCGAAAATCAATGGGAAAAAAACATGCTAATTAGGTAGTTATTTTTACCAAGTACAGTTTCTGCAGGCGGTTGAAAAAAGCCGACATCTCGGCGAGTCCAAAATATTATAGGATTATCTCACATGACGGTGAATATTACAACCCCACCTAAGTAATCCCTCCTGATCGAAAACGCATTTCAGAATTTCCGCGAACATTTCATGAGATCGGTTACCCACTGTATGTAGCTGTGAAGAAGGAGGCCTGATTACTGGAACTACAGCTTTATTCACATGACGTTTCGGATTCCTGCTCCATATGGGTACAAGGAGATGTAGTATTTATAGGATGCAGTCGCGATGATACCGCATACATATAGAAATTTATGGCCGCTCTCCTGCATTGGGGGTTGTTGCACTTGGTGTGATGACTGCTCGGTGGCCGAAATTCGCGTCGTTTATTGTTGCAATTTCATTACGGGTGTTGGATGTTGGTGTGCTGATCGCTCGATCATCTGACCCTATGACCCCGAAGTTCGTAACCATGTTCGCCTGTGCGCGCCCCACGTGGCTAATTACTCTGCCTAGGCGAAGCCTCGGCACGAACTACCCGCATCTACTATTGTCTTTAACGATGGCTTCGAGCAGGAATCCGAAACGTCAGACGAATAAAGCTCCTGTCCTACCGATCGTGTTTTCTTCTTCGCGTAAAATCGTCGTTCGACGTCTCAGGTACTTGGAAGATTGAACGTTTGTGTTTTAGATTAGCCCTACAGAAACAAGCTTGCCCGCTCCCATAGGCTGACAGTACCCAAAGCATCAGATTCAATAAAGCCAAGTTCTGTGGCATTCCTTTATTGACGTGTTTTCATCTGATAAACAACGGGTTATATAACTGCTCGTATCTCCCACACGCCTTCCAAAACATTGCGTATGACAAAGTGCCGAGATTTGTCTGCCTTCTCTGTTAGCCGAAGATGAATTATAGCACTTTGCGTCCCTTGCTTTCAAGATACCCCTCAGCTCGAGTGATTAATGGCTCAAGACTTGACTCTTCCCTCGGTAACCGAACTCTGACTAAAGTTCTTTTCATCGTTTTGTGAAGTTTGTAGTTTTGCTCACGTTTAGAGGTCTTTAAATTCCTGTGAACTGGCTTCCGATCGGAGAAGAATCTGAATCCCAAAATTTGCATATGCACTTTGCAGCGCCCAGACAACAGTTTTAGGACTGTAAATATTCTGCCAGCTCTTTCTCCCACTAACAGCTTTTAAAATCACTTTTGAATGTTGCATCTTAGTAACCGAGCAGCTAGCCTGTTTTTGCCACCAACGTACTCTGCAAAAGTGCCGACATAAATTGTTCACATAAACATAATAAAACCGACAGTTTCGCCAACCTTGGCGAAATCCTAACTCGCAAAAGGATTCGAAAGTTTAAGGTCAAATTGGCGTTTTGCAAAGCATGAGTTCCTGCGTCTGTCATATTCTGCTATTCTGCTACTCAAGTTTCATCTAATTGTCTGTTTGGGCATCAATTTGGTCGTCAGAGGTACCTCACTGTAATTAAAGAGCGCAAAACATTAGAGACATTTTTCGAAAAAAAATTGCAGTTAGGAGGCTGCAGCTGATAATTGCAGGCATCAGCCGAAAACTATACTTCCGTCGCTATGCGCTTCCGCAAACACATCATCGTGTTATAATAAATCAGACGCTCGGGTCGAATTTATTCTGTTTTGTTGCGTTCTTCATTTATAGAAGCCGAGGAAACTCTATGTTCGACTCCGTGGACAAGTTGGCAAACTATACTTTTGCAAAATACCTATCAATTAAGTCAACTATTCATTGTCCTTTAATGCAGTGCTTAATACATCCTACCAGTACAAACACTTTTTCAGACTTGGCGTTTATCTGCAACAAACGGACAATAATTTCTGGCCACTAAATAATCAACTACGTCTATCAATCTTTATTTCAATTTGTTGTCTTCATAGGAAAAACGATAAGTACAAATTTCCGCAATGGAAGTTAATGCATTCCAACTTATGCTGGACAAAACATCTGCCAACGTTGATTTGCCATAAATAGCGAAAAGAACAAAAAATCAAGTGCATAATATATTTGCCAGGGCTCTTGTCAACATGCTGCCGCAATCTGAGTTACTAGCTTTAATGGCAGACATGCACGAATGAGCGTTGTTGCTTACTTATATGCATTTTTCTCCATAAAAATTGTACGTGGCTTTATTCTCATATCAGTTACTGACTGGACAAAAAATCAGTATTTATTCGAGTCTGGGACATATCAAACCGGAAAAAGCCGACAAGCCAACGAAGGCCAATAAACTTTGTTCTGAACTTTTAACTCATACTTGTCACGTGCTGTTGACTCGTTGTTGTGCGATCATCTGCAGAAATTTATACACAGATTTGTTTGAGATAGATTGTAGGCGTGGGTATTACGTAACTTGTTTTGTCATTATAAGACGAATGACCGATCTCATTAAATAATGGTCAAAATCCTGAAATGCGCTTTCAATTGGAATGGATTACTTAGGTGAGGTTGTAATACTTACAATCATGCGGCGTAATCCTTTAAAATATGGGATGAGACAAGATGTCAGCTTTTTAATGCACTAGAAATCGTACTTGGTAAAAAATGACTACTTAATTTGCATGCATTTTTCATAATGCTTTTCAATGATCTTTTAAATTCAAATATACTTTATTAAAAAACACACATTGGATACAGAATCACGTAAACTTTGTGTTTTCTTCTCGAAAAAGTGGTAAAACAAGGTTCTAAAAGCGTTTTCGAATTCCCGAATAATTTTGAGCCTGATCTGCCGTTGCATTAGCGTTTAATTATTTCAGCCTACAAAATGCATGCGTTCTGCGTAAGAAAAATCATACATCCTTTTTCCTTTAAAAACATACCATATATAGTCCATAAAAGTTTGCAATAGATGCGGACTATGTTGTACATTTCATGAGGAGCAACGGTAAACGGACGGGTATGATGCCGTTTGAATGAACATCGCACGGTCCTGAAAATCTCATGATAAGAAACTTTTTTAAAAACCTAAACATAAATTTGACGTGATTCTGTATCAAACGCGTGAAAGAACATTTTCGTTCATGTGGTTTATAAATTATATTTGAATTTATAAGACCATCGAAAATCAACGAGAAAAATTCATGCTAATTAAGTAGTCATTTTTATCAACTTCGGTTTCTACAGGAGGTTCAGAAGAAACGCAGTCAAAAACCGACATACTGTCAAGTTCGAAATATAAAAGGATGTTGCCGCCAGTTTAGTTGTATTAAAACCCCACCTAAGCAATCTTCCTGATGGAAAATGCACCTCAGAATTTTGGCCAACTTTTCATAAGACCGGTCAATCAATGTAAGTTGCCCATTGCATTTGCATAGGAGCAGACTGGAAGTCGGTTTCATTCAGCAGTTGCATCGACTCCTTCGAGACATTGACTCTCATTTTGTCTAGGTAGCCTTCAGAGTTATAAAGTCCGCCCTTAGCAAACGAATGCTAGCTCGTTTGACCCCAGGATGGAGCAGGGAACCCGGGCCTGCAGCACTCACATTCGCTTATATTGCAGAAGACAACATATAGTCCAGATTTACTAACAAAAAGTTTCAAAAAACTATTAAATAGCCTTTCTGGACATATCAGCTGATGGCAGTCTGTTGTCGGCAGGCCAAATACAAGGGAAGTCAGAGGTTTGGCTCATATGCCCAGCTGAGCACTGCACGGCCAAAGGTGACGCACTTTCAGTGATTTCAAACGCTTGGTATCGGGTACCTGGGACTGGCAATTCGGTTATTCAAGCTAACTATTTCGCAAAGTACTCAGTGCAGGAAATGGAGTTAAGTCTTCAGGACATAACGCTTTTCGGGTCGAAGACGATCGAGTACCGTGGAATAACCACGTAAGGCTCATCCTACAAACGAGTAGTATTACAAGTATAATGAAATGAACATTCAAAGGTACTGTACCGTAATCCCGGCATGGGCGTAAGCTCAAAACCCAGACGCATGTGTCGTCGATATTCTGCGTCTGCGAGTGATTCAGCTCCTCAATGGATCCCCAGTGTTCTCCATGCGGTTTCTAGTAAATGGACTTCTAGGAATAATCAAGACACTAACTTCAGGAACTATTTATTGCGAGACTTGGCGTGAAGTATCCGGCAAATGATTTTTTAGGGACAAACCTGAAACTTCAATGAACATTCGAATCGAAGATCATTGGCTACAGCGCAATAACCACGTAACGCCTATTCAAACGTACTAAAGCCACGACAATGAGAGGAAGGAGGAGACTAAGCACTTTCAGGCCCTGATTGAAGCCAATGGTTATCCAAACTCCTTTATACGGATGTGTCTTAGGAAGCGCCACCTTAAGCAAGCAAAAGGAGATAACCTGGTGTTAAAAGTACTACATGAGGGCATAATACCTACTCCAATTTGTAAATGTCAATGCATCTGACAAGCATTATTTTGCCCACCCCCTAATTTACCATTAGACACTTATTCATGTCGTTGTGCTGGGCAATATTTAACAAAAATTGAGTATTTTACATTATGCTCAAAGCAGTTCTTATTAACGATAAAATGGTTGCAACCGCTGTGTTCTTAATAAATAAATGAACTACCTCGCAAGCGCGCATATTCTCTTCAAAGTTGCAAGTTTATTGCCGAGTTACATTTGCAGATACACATTTTTAAAGCGCTCCATTTTGATTCTGCAGGAGACAATTAAAAGTACGATTTTGGTCGTCTTCGAGAATTGATAGCCTTGCTCATTAATTTAACTGGTTGTTCCAGGAAAATGATTTCACTTACAGCTCACAGTCGATGTAAACGTTGACTGCGAACTAAGAAAAGGAGTACTACGTCATAAATAAATATGAAGCGCCTCGGAGTTGCTAATTTTAACTCTTGAGCTAAAGGCAATTGCAGTATAGTAAACAGTCTTTAAAGAAAATCTGACTTGAAAACGTGCAGCTTGTTGTGTACGCCAAAGTGAATTTTATAAAAAAATAAGGGTCTTCAAGAAGATATGTATAATGCAATTATTATTCCAGGGAAAACTTGTTGGAATACATTTTAAAAAGTCAGTTTCATCTCTTATTTTCATTTGCGTTCTGGTGGCAATGTTGACGCCTCTATAACATTTGCGTAAAAACGTTTAATTTCCGTTTACTGAATAATTATAAATTGTCACTTTTTTTCAAATCTATAAAGGGATATACAGTACTTCAGATTCTACCTAATGCATCTCTTACTTAAAATTGCCTGCATTTTTGGCTTTTCTGTTGCTTTAACTTATTCAATCCTCCATTCCCAACGAGGCCCCTAATTTTCTCAGAGAATATTTTATTCTCACTGTAATAGTGAGCTTTACGTATGACTAGATACATATTTTGCTACTTTGCCAAACCATAAATTGCATATCAATTCAAATAACAGACTAACTTGCACAGATTTTTATTCTGCAATGTTTGTATATTTCCACACCTATAGGCTTTTGGGATGGTCCGATTTAAACACTGATAAGCTTGAATAGAGTACCCTGGAGGCATTATATTAGTTTTGATGTGCTGATATTTGTGGCCACATCGAGCTCGAGGCTGGCAGGATGCTTCAAGACAATCAAAGCAAGGTTTTGACTAAGCAGGATAGACGCGGCTTATAATCAAGGGCCTCTATGAAACCTACCAGTGAAAAATATTCTGGTTAAAAGCAAATTATATTATTACCTAGAAAGTCATTTCAAATCAGACATCGTCTTCCTTTTAACTTTAAGTAAGGGATGTTTGATAAAAATTGAAAAACGGCAAAATAAGCTTCTGCAATTCCATTGATGTCCTGGACTTGTGATACAAAGTCCAAAAATTGATTCCTTTCTGCAGCCAACTTCTTTATTGCATATGTAGGGGCTCTCCTTGCTTCTCTAGGTGTCCATGAGTCATCTCTGTTTTAGTGCACTTTTCAAAACATTCAGTTTTGTTCAGACTTAAATCAACTTTGTCGGCAAAAATGTGACGGTTAAACGCCCATATCTTCGTAGATGTCTACATGCGCTAAATTTTTAAAAGAGTCTTTACTGAACTGTCGTTCTTTTGAAAGTTACTTTTCGGTAACAACCGAACAACCTTAACTAGTTGTCTTATATTTTTGAAATAAGGGTGAAATATTGTGAGCAATGCAAATTAAAGCAATTAGGCTGTTTGTCGAAAGTGTTTGTTGACCATTTATTCAAATCCTAACATGCAAATTTCAAAATGCATTAAACAAACTCCAGTTACTACATTTGAATAATATGTGTTTTAAGATTTCTGATTATCTAAGTGTTGGGGCAAAAAAACGCTGAGCAATTAGTACAAATGATTGTGACGATTAGATGAGAAAACATGTAAATCGCTAATTGAAATAGCCCCATCTATCTTCTAACAAACAATTTCCGCCGGATTATAGAGTCAGCAGCACGAATTAGCAGACTGCCATTTCGACAATTAAGGTTTTTTATGCATATTTCACCAAATGTCTGAAGAGAACAAACGTCAGACAATTGTCTACAGAAAATGTCAAAGCTGGTTGACTACGCGATGGCAGACAATGCTCATCACCGTGTCGCGTCCATGTCTTTTTTGACATCCATTTTTTTGCTTCGGGTTGATAGCAACTATTGTGTGGAGTGGGACATTTTTTACTTTATTTTTTTTAGAGAAGACAAAGGGGGTGGAGTCAGTTTCGGTCTCACATATCTCCCTTGAGAACATATTACTTTACAATATTGTTATGATAGTTGATAAAAGTAACGACACCTGTTTCAGTTATTTGTGGTAAATCTGAATTATGGTGTTTCACCCTCCCCCTCCCCCTCCTCTCTCCAAACCCAAGCTACAGGTTAATTATCTATTTGCCCGTATCTTTTGCATTCATTACTTCAATAGCCATATAAAGGTACAGGCCTGAAGAGAATTTATCGAAAGCAAACGTATGCTCGCCAAATTGTCTTTTGTATTTTAATACTAATGGATGTGTCCTAGGATAACCTAAATATCTTGACGCTGTCCCGATAGTTAATGACAGATTGAAGTTTTATTGATAACATCACCTTTCAAACCAAACCTGACTAGGCGTGTTCCACAGTATTGTACTCAGCACTATCTTGGCGTGCTTCTGAAACTGAACCACCATTTTTTCTGCTCGCTATTTGCATGGGACGTTTCTCGTATGTATATATATATATATATTAGTTGACTTACTTCACTCATTATATACTGATTATTTTCCATCTAACTCTATCTGAATCACAATCATGAGTTCGTCTATAAACGATGTCAGCACTCTTTTAAAGGAAATCATATCTGATGCGAATTTTTCAACTTATTGACCAACTAGTATTCATGATGTCGACATTTAAATTTTTCAGCACTTATCGCCTGTGATCTTTTGGTTTTATCCGTTTTGTCCTCCTTGAATGAAGGCTTTCTTTGTTGAAAATTTTAGGATGATGCTTTCAAAATAAAGCGTACCTCTCCGACATTAGCAAGCACAACTTTGCGAAAATTAGAAAATACTTTTTCTATACAAGACGAATTATCTCTGCAGAAACTAGTGCAGTTTACGCAGTATATGCGACCGGTGGACGTAAAACCTTCTGAACTAAGCATATAAGGAATAATAATTGATGTATTTGACTTGCGAAGTAGAAGCCGTCTCCAGCAAAGTAGAATGGATGTCCATGGTATAACTATTTATTAGCACTACGCAATCACTTGTCTTAGCTTGTCTTATTAAGATGAAATTCAAAAATACTGCATGCATAAACCGTACGCTTTTACGAATTTCGTAGGTAGCCACAGTGGGAGATCTGGCTCCTACAATATGCCTAAATTGACGAAAAGTCCCCAGACCGTCTGAAGTCAGCCCTAGCATATCCGTAGAAAACAGCAAAACCAATGATGTAAAAACTCTAGTTAAATTGAAAGACAAATTGAGTTTACTGCTAAGTTATAACAGTTCCCTAACGAAAGACACAAGTAAAAAAACGGAAATTTTGTGTCACATGATGGGACTTGAGTTTTGTCTGGGCATACTGCTTGTCCATGCGAAAATTAAGCAAAACGGCATAAGCAGAGCAATGTCAAGAAAAAACCTTTTACATAAAATTTTAGCAAATGACTTCGCTAACGGTAAGCTATTTAATGCGGCTGGGTGGTTTGTCGAGAGCCCAACTTAGTATCCTTTTTAGTTACATCTGGCAGTAGGTGAAAAAGGCGTTAAATTGGAAGCCAGTTTTGGCCTCCAGTAGCGTTGCTAACATTAGATTAGTCTGTTTTGGCCTCAAGATTAGAGTTTTGTAAATGTTTAGAAATTACCTTAGTTACATTATTCATGGGTTTAGCCTTTGGTAAGTGATTTTAAGCTCTTCTTAAAGTTATCACTGCGCTCGCGTTTTCCTTAAATGTCTACAGGTTAGAAACTACCCATTGCAGTCATGGACATGGTTAGCGTCCGGTTTATAGCTAACTACGGTCTTTCCAAAAGGGTGACATACCACACCCTTGTCACACCCTTCCGAGAAGATGTGCAATGCAATGCCTAGCGCAAGGTCAATTGCGTAATTTCTGATTGCGTCACACAAAATCGATGGCCCTTTTCGTCTTCTGCTTTTTTGCCAATAAAACAGGGACAAATTTGTTTGGATTCGCTGTGAAATGCAAGTGTTCGTGCGTTTACGTAAAGATAAGTTGGTCAGTGGATATCACATTTGGATGGGAATGACAGGTGCAATCCTTGTCATGCCATCCTGCTTACTTAAAGCAATCTCTTCTTCTGTGTAATTATTTTTGGGTTATTTCTATTACTAACATTTGTGGACTTTCAAACCACGCTTAAAATATCAATGATCATTGCACGATTTTCAGTGCATTCGTAAAATGCCTATAAGAAAGACTGTACTACAATTTATCGAAACTATAATACGACGACAGTTCTTGAGATTATTTACCAAAGCACCACGTGTGCGCACGTGAATTTGTGTAGTTGGTCGTTTGGGTAATATTTGAGGACTTAATAGGACCCGAAACCTAAACAAAATGTAGGTCCACAAAAAAATGAACAAAGCATATGGTTTTCATTAAGTCACCCATTTGATAAGTATTTTAATAGCGAATTCTGCTAATGCAAATCCATGTGATTTACCTGTTTAACCCGAAGTCATAGAAAAAATGGTATTTTTGCCTTTTGCGTTTACTTAAACACTATGATGCTTTTGGCCGCAAAAGGGAACATTTTTTCTCTTTAATTACAACACTGGAACATTTTCTCCCAATTCTGAGCTCCGTTTTTAGATATCAAATATGTAGAATATAGTTAATTTATTGTCAAAGCTTGCTCAAACTGTTAATTTCCTGACAGTTCCCTTCTGAAATTACGTACAACCGGAAAATAGACCGTAGAACAACATCACTCTATAAGTTTGAAATTTGAAGTGACATTAAATCAGACACACAGATAAATGCTCAGATTGGAAAAATTGAGATAAATGACAGATTAATGTCATGACTAAACAAATGATTTCCTGTAGGCGTTTTCTGTCGACTTTGAGAATCCGTAAGACTGTAACTTTTGGAGGTACTATCGTTTGTTCATAACCAATTTCTCGCGGTTTACCTCAGTTAAAAATCAGTTTTAAACTGCAGCTAGTCCGTCTGACAAAACGTTTAAAGAAAAATAAACTTCCTTTAAAAGACGCGCTCTATCGCGTTGACCCAGCCTTGGACAGCTATTACCATACGTGACTGTACGAACATATGGTAACGTAGATCTCTGCTCAATTTTGTGAACACTTTGTCTACCAAAATTACTTAGCCACGAGGATAGTTATCGAAAATGCAATCATGCACAGTATTGGCAATAATAATCTGATGGGTTGCTTAATTGAGTGCATATTTTTCATCTCCCTATGCGGCACACTGCACTTTTACCTCATACTTTTGCGTCTCCAAAGAAACGGATAACCCTTCATCGGCAGTATACTTCGTTTGTGAGTGTTCAAGTCGTCCACTTGACCTTGAATAACAAACCGCGTTCAGGGGAACCGTCTTCATCCAGAGCGCCTGCAGATGAAAGAGAAAGTCAATGAAATTTTTAACAACACTGCAGTGCGGGCTAGAAGGAGTGGCAGAACTCAAGAGACCAAAAGTTGCCGAATTCCTTTTGTGGTTGCCGTGCAATTTGATTCTCAAATTATAAACAGATACTAGGGCAATCCAAACAAAGTTTGAGTGGTATGCTAAAAAGGCCATGAAGTTCAACATTAGAGGGTGACCTGCCAGACTCAACCCAGATTATTGTTTTAGGAATATCAGGAAGACGGCTGGTGATAGTAAAAAGAAAGTGTGAATAACTCGTCAAAAAATTACCTTCAATCATCGAGTTCTTTAAAAGATATCTAAGGCTTTTTAATTTTTTTTTGATCTGTATATCTTAGTCCCGAAATTTTGCATTGCGTACTACCTCGTGGCATGACCGGAAAAAAACTTTTATTTTTGATCACTATAACGAAACCGCTTGAAGTGTGCTCAGAGCTTTATTGAACACCGGTTTAATTTGCGGAAAAATATTATGAATTTAAGCTATTATATTCCGAGACGATTCTGATGTTCTTTAATTCCGCGTTGACCGTTAGAGGTGCACGGTATATTATTGAAAATAATTTAGCTTTCAATCGTCATTTATTCAGAAGTGAAATTTAAATGGTTTTACTCAAAGCAGACAATGTTTTCCAAAAAGGGCATAATATTACACAGAAAAATTGATGAGTGGCGACATACACCGACATAATGCAGGCGCCCCGACCAGTTTCTGGACACCAAGAATTCTGTATTTTGTTTTTACCTAAAACCATAACGAAGGCAAACTTTTGCAAATGATCAACTTGAGCTCTGATCGTGCGTCTATCTACATGTGGTTGAGCATCGATACTCAGTTAAACGTCTTTCTCGTTTCTCAAAATACAGTACAAAAATAGGTAAGGCAGCTGCGAGTGGTTATTAAATTTTTTGTTTAAAATTTTATGTTTTTGCATTACTTTTTATTTCAATCGTCTTATCCTTTAACTTAAGATATGATTAAGGGAGCTGCCGCAAATTTAGGGAAAATACATCCTTTGCATTTTCAGGACAGCTTAAATTTTTATTTTGTTATACTTCAGTATTCAATCCCGTTAGCAGAAACGCATTAACGTAACGTCACCCTTTAGTTTAAACGCCCTGAACAACCAAAAGACTCTTCGATTTGCGGGACGCTTTAATAATACTGTGTAGAATAAAGAACCAAACAAATATCCGAAATGTCCCATTACTGCAAGTCCTTTGCGGACAGTTCTTATCCATCAGTAAACCTAATTGTTCTGTTGAATAAGATATACACCACGAACAAATCTATTCTGCCTATGTCCTATAAAATAAAATACTTACAGAAAGCGAAAACAAGCAAAAAATGGGCATTGATAAAATTAAAACTGTCCTTATTGTACTTTAAACATTTTGCCAAAAGTACTTTTGAACAATTATCAACCTAAACCCCCTGCATAAATTAACTTAGCAGTTTCCACCATCTGGTCGGTTCCACTGCTCTGCTCGCGTTATGCGTTCTAGCTGAGAGCCCGTAGGAACGTCGAGCAAGTTTCCACGCGTTCGGCGACTGCCGCAATCTTTGATTTCCTTTGTTTTCAAAAGCCCTTTTCACAGCTCAACTTTGATCTTTTCTGAACAGTGAGATTTAGGTTTGAAAAGCCTTTTTGGTCCTTTCTGGCGAAGACCACTTTTGTTTTTCGTGAACGCAGTTCTGTTAAGTACACCCCTACTTATTCATGTTTGATGTGTTACCTTTGTGTGCTCTCTCTTTTTACCTGATAACCAAGGACAGGGGGCAGATGTCGCAAAAGATCTGCATGTTCAAACAGCGTAAATTAAACAACCGTGCAGACCATCAGAGTGAGACCTGATTAGCTGTTGAAGTTCGACATTCTGTCTGGCAATTTTGTTTTCAAAGGACAAAGATAGTGTCGCTCCGTAGGGCAAAGGACTGCTTTCTCTGTTTGGGGTCATAGATGTTTTATGATAGCAAAAAAACGCAGCACCTAAGAGAGTAAGTATTCACTGAGAACTAAGCCGCTGATGCCCTTTAAGCGGAAGGGCTAGAATGTTTTATTTTGTTTTTTCATTTTTTTAAAGACCAAATGTTTTGCTACTTTGCAAAAGACTACCTTCACGTATAACGGTCAACCAATTTCAATGAAATACGAGCGTCAATGCGTATTAACTACAAAAAGATCTGTATGATTTTGGTCAAAATACATTGCTGTTTATATAAGGATTACGAGAGTACGAATGCATGACTTCTGAACACATTCAATTTGGTACGTACTTCGATATTTGTTTAGTCACGTCTAAACCATATCTCTGCTGATATTCAATGTTAAATTTTATACTCGGGCTATGAACAAACACATAGATAAAAGGCAAGACAATGTACAGCTTTTTGTCAACGATAAAAACACAATTGTGTCAATTAAATATTTCCATGTCTGTTGCGAAAAGTTCATTGTTGTTTGATAGAAAATAACATAAAAGAGCTATTACTCGTTTGAATACATCTCTACAAACCCTGACTCCGAAATGTTATTCACGCTTAGAAATGAAAAATATTCTTGGCAAAAGGAAGCTTGTTTGTATGTAGTACACTATAGGAGACAAGCGTGGATCTTTTTTGCATCGAATCCTTCCCTCTGATAAATAATTTTAAACTTATTTACTTCCCTTTCCGCATCAAACAATTGCCTCCAGTTGCATGTAAAGCTTGTTCAAATGTCTTAGACAAAAGTCTATCTTACCGTTTTGCTCGTTCAGTTCGGCTTAAAATCCGTCTACGTCAATTATTTCGAAACGCACACAGGAAGCAACTAACAACTTATTAAATATGTAACCTACTCTTGCGTGTACTAAATACCAATATATTTACGACATGGTAGTAATTGCAAAAAATAATAAGGAATCTTGCTTTGCATTAAAGGCTTTTGAATATAAAACGGTTGCTAAAACGTATTTTTTCATCACAGTATCTGTTTTCATACGGTCTCTGGAACAATTTTGGGCACTTTTATCTAACGTAACATTATTCTTAAATGTCTACAATATCTTCTAGTCAGTTTGTTTGCATCATAGATAATTTCGTTTATATGCCCGAAGTTTAGGACTTTCTGCCATTTCACAAATACCCAAATCCAACTACTACAAGCAATTATGACATTAATTTAGGGAGTAAGCCTTCTTTTTACCGACGAATAAACATGAAAATAGACGCGAAGAGAAGAGTCCCAGGAATAAGTCTTGAAGAAGGAGACACGATCACCGGGACAAGAGCTTTATTAGCCTGACGTTTCGGATTCCTACTCGATTCCATCCTCATAGACAAAGAAGCAGAATCGGGTGGTTGTTGCACAAGGGACTGCGGTATTTATAGGATGCAGTAGTCATGCTACCGCATGCCTATAAACATTCACGGCTCCCCCCTTCATCCGGGATCGTCGCACTTAGTGTGAGCATTGCTTGATGGCCGGCATTCGAGTCGATAATTGCTGCGATTTCATCACGTGCGTTGGATGTTGGCGTGATGATTGCTCGACCATCTGACGCACCGACCCCAGATGGTCGAGCAATCATCACGCCAACATCCAACGCACGTGATGAAATCGCAGCAATTATCGACTCGAATGCCGGCCATCAAGCAATGCTCACACTAAGTGCGACGATCCCGGATGAAGGGGGGAGCCGTGAATGTTTATAGGTATGCAGTAGCATGACTACTGCATCCTATAAATACCGCAGCCCCTTGTGCAACAGCCACCCGTTTCTGCTTTTTTGTCTCTGACGATGGATTCGAGTAGGAATCCGAAACGTCAGGCTAATAAAGCTCTTGTCCCGGCGATCGTGTCTCCTTCTTCAAAACATGAAAATCTTTTTAGCAGTTAATGTCTTGTCCCTCAAGTATCACTACCTATATCTTTAATTCTTGCACGGTTATCATTCGAAAACTGGAGTTTCTATTCCCGGAAAGTAGTTTTCCGGGTATGTACGATAAACAAAAATTTTAGCGCTTGTACATACAAATTCTGTTAATTTATAAATATTATCTTAAAACCATATCGTCTTTTTACATCCAAATATCTTGTTTCGCATTCACGTGATTTAACTGCCCAAGCGAAATCATGTCATGAAACTATAATGTTTGATTATGGTGATGCTGAGTTATTGCTTAGGGATCTGGGGACTAATGTGCTCTGTAAACGAAATGGGATAAGCAAATATGACTGGTGAAGTTTTCAGTTAAATTACTTTTGCCTTTTAACACGATTAAAGTTATGAATATTCTTGCAAGTTTTTGTGCACTATAGTCTTTTCTGGAATACAGATATGTACAACTATCCTGCTATCGAATTGCGCGCAAGGGTTTTCAAGCATGCAAGAGAATGCGGGTCAATTTTCGTGGATTGCTGGCGGTCCTTACATATACGCGCTTTTATTTCGGCTGAAATAGGGTAATTGATGCAAACAATAAACCATCTCTCTGAGCTCACGAAAGCTCATTTTACTGAATCCCTCTTGTCGACATTTACATCCATACTAACGTCTGGAAGTTCTTACACACTAGACTGCTCTTTCTTTTAATTTGTACATAATGGAGCTGCGAGGAAGCTATCTAGCTCCACGACTCGATGAGACAGAGAGAACACTATTTTATGTTGTGCATGGTCCCAAAAATTAATAACTATACAAAATAAGTTCTGGAATAGGTAATTCAGAGTGTTGGTTGTAGGCTGATGGGAGTGAAAAGGTTTAAAAGCGTGTGTTATGCGAGTCTCAGCAAACCATGGCCCTCGCGGTCTCATTCGCCCTGGCAGTTCCCTGACACCTGGTTGCCTGCTGGTAGATGCGTTTGTTGTGTATACATGTGGGGAATATGGCTGTTCAGTCATCATCCGCGTACTTCTGACTCCTGCTTGGGTGTTGTTGTCGTTCTGGTGAAAAATCCTGGTCAAGTGTGTGTTGTTGACTTGGAGGTGGTGGCCCGCCTAGCTGCGGGTCCAGTCGTGCCAGCCACCTACGCCCTCCACCGCTTCCGGTTTTCTTTACTCTGTCTTGACATCGGGTCCGGGTGTGGAGTAGGGAAGAGTTAGTGCGGTGGATGCGGCGTAAGTCTCTTATCGTTGTAAACTAATTCTCGTGCAAGTCACCGTGCCTGTTGCAGCTTGGTATGTAGAACACGGTGGATATCGTTGGAATCGACGGTCGAATTATCAGTAAGCTGCTGGGTGAGAATCTGCATCAACTGGTCTAGTTTAGTTGGTGAGTGTGGTTGCGGATTTGAGGGCACACGCAAATTCTTCCTTTTTTCTTCCTGGAGCTTGAATTACAAAACACGAGGGAACATTGTTGAACTGACAACTTGTGCATATGGGTTTGTGAACACTCCTCCCCCATACAGATGCCGTTATCTCTTAGTTGCTTTCTTGTACACGCATTTTCCAAATAACGTGGCGGTTTTTTTGTGCCACAATTACATACTACCTTATCTTACTTTTTTTACTTCTGCCACAATCCATCCAGTTAAAAAGTGCATATGCCTCCAGTATTTATTGCAACGTTCGTTGTTAGGACTGAGCATAACTAAGGACTGTTTCAAATGCGAACTTTCAAAAAGTGCCTCACTGATCCCAATAGGCAATCAGTGCAAAAAACCGCATAGGCACTAAAAAACGTTTGCCTCACGGAAATATATAAAGAACATTCAACACAGTCAAATTATCTTCAACGCAAAATTCAATGCCGCTCAGGAATATTCTGCTGTTTTCCATATCCTGGGAATTTAGGCACAAAAGAAATCTAGTAGAAAGAACTCGTTTAGGCCTTACAGGTTTCGGTTTCCTCCCGTGTGCGTGACTGCAAAGTTTTTTCCGCTTTGACATCATTACTTAGGTGCCTGTAACCATCTTCAAATGTGGTTAGTCTAAAGATGCGTCCTTATTTCTATATGCTCGAAACCTTTGTGCCACCCGGCTTATAAATGTTAAAACGCTATTTTGACAATAACAGTTGTGTGTTGAACAGCGGAGCGAATGTATTAGCCACTGTGTAATTAATCTTATTCCCGAGCTTAGTCGAGAGGGGGGCAAAGGATTAGTCTGAATTGTAGAAGCTTGATTCGGGCAATCAGAGGCGAGCTAAGCTTTAATTAACTAAAGTAGGGTGTTTGCGTTTTTAATACTTAACTGTGTTGGTACAAGCGATATTTTTGTTTCTTCGGTGCGAGGGGAAAGATGATCTGTACTTCAGAGATTCAAAGACAGCACAATGATCCAACCCATTACGGAATGGTAAAATATGTACGAGGTTAGACGAGGATACAACACTGACTAACTTGCTAACTGTCAATCACATTTCATTACAAATATGTGACGCACCAACCACCGTATAAGTAGAATGATGGGTCCCATATTTCTTGTAAAAAAGGGCTAGGTACTGTTAAATAACACTGGACAAAGCCATCCAAATATGCGAAGTACAAGTCCCAGAAACCAGTCAGGAAAAAAGAGACACAACCGCTGGGACAAGAGCTCTATTCGCTTGACATTTCAGATATCTGTTCGAGCCCATCATCAGAGATAATAGCAGACACGGGTAGTTCATGAACAAGGGGCTGAAGTACTAACAGGATGCCTTCACCATTCTTCCGCATACCTATGAAAATTCACGCTCTCCCTCTCCAACATCATAGGGATTGTCGCACCTGATGTGACGACTGATTCGAGTCGTAAATTGTTGCAATTTCCTCTCGGGTATGGATGTGGGTGGGATGATTGCGCGACCATCTGACCAGCGACGCTGGAGTTTGGGAAAATGTTTGCCTGTGCGCTCCGAGTGGCTGATTTACCCTCCTAGGCTACGTCTCACTACCGAATATGGAAGGGGAAGGTCTTTTGAACTTGTTAATAGATTGGGAGCAGTGAACAATGGCTCAAGCAACTCGCGGCCTACGCGGTTGTCACTTCTATCGAGGATTTCAGCCTCAAGGATTTGAATATGTGGTGGGATCTCGTAATAAGCCGCAGCTTCAGGGTTGGCGGCACTTCTCCGCGCTGCCGCCACCTGTTCGACTATTCGCATTCGGAACTGTCTTCCGGTTTCTCCAGGTAAGTGAACTATCTCATGAAATCTGATAAAGAAAATTGATGAGAGAGTTTCTGGATGCATTTAACGTTTCGCATTCTGTTTGCTACCCACTTCAACAAAATGTCCTTTTCTTGTGCGGAAATTGTGTTTGCTTAATTATATCAAGTTAAATATCACGAATGTTAGCAAAAATAGACGTTGGTATATATTCGGGCAATTTTCTATGCTAATACATGTCCTAGAATCCAGTTACGCTTCTAAGCGACTTTTTCATTGACAACATAGTAATCTATTCCCGAGAGTTTTAATAAACAGACTTAGCCGAACTTGAAAATTTATTTTATGTTCGATGTTATCCGCAGTAATCATCTTCCAAACGCAAACGTTATTTTAAGAAAAGCAGAGGATTTCTCAATTCTTAAATGTCAAATTAGCCGATCTGTGCGATTTGGTGCCATAAAGTGCAGTAATAACGCGGATAGGGATTCCTTTGTTTAAGTGGGCTGAAATTTTTTGTCGTTTGGAAAATTCTACCTGATGTCACATAGATGACCATCATCGAATGGTCATTTCCAGTTTTGAACATATGAAACACTACTTGTCGTGCGGTTTCTTTTCTGCGCATATCTTACCCAGAAATAGAACGAGCAAAAATTTATAGGTCCAGCAAAATATCAGTATTTATATGGCCACTCTGCCGTGCATTCATAATCGAAGAACGGAGTCTAAAAGTGAGTAAAAACAGTGGAAATTGCCTCAATGTGTAGGAAAAGGCATGTTCTTACGTTCAAGGTAGAAAAATATTAGTATTTCTCAGGAATGCGAAAGAAACAGCCAAAATTGTGAACTTTTACTTGGCCTCACCGTACAAAAATGCAAAGTACACAGAGATACGCCAACGGAGTGCAAGAATAAAGGACGTCTTAAAGAGGTAAGTTATTAAAGAAAGTTTTTTGATTGATCAAAAGCATATCCGTTGTTGACTTTCGTTGTGGATAGACATTTTCCACGAACATGAATCTTGATGCTTGAATGAGTCTTCTTATTTAACACAGACCATCTTCAAGAAAAGAGGCGCGCGAATCTTCACTTATTCGGTAGATGCCTTCAAGAATAATCTTATTTTAAAGTTCTCAACTGACAGGATATTCAGAATTTGTCCTTATGGAAGGTCGGTTGAAAACACTGAAAATCATGAAGTATTCAGCAATATTTCGAGGCTGATCTGAAACTCACCGTAATCTAAAACGAACAAAAAGCGTTAATTTATTTAGCGGAAGAAAAGTTCTCTTTCTAAGCACAAAATGGTATGTTGAATAACTGAAGCCGTATGCTTTTCGAGGTGATATGATGAAGGAGGAAATCCGTCGGAAATAGAGTTTTACTCGTAAATTTTCGAGCTGGTTGCACCAACCCGTCGTCAGACAAAGTGAAAAGTGAGAGGTGGGATTGTCGCATTGCTGGTTGAGGACGCAGACAGAGAGGTAAGCAGACGACCTTGCGAGGGGGAGGTGTGCATCGTGTTTTGATGGGTGAAGGAGGTGAGGATTGGTGTTGTGGGCACCAGTTGTGGTTCACCGTGTGGGGGGGAGGGAGTGTAGGGAAGGGTGGGGGGAAAGGCGTGTCGCTGAAATCATGCATGTCCGGGCACGCATTAGTTGTTGCTGTTCCTAAGGTGGGGGGTTAATACTATCTGCACCGGAGTGCCAAGCTTCGAGGAATTCCCGTGCATGTTTGGTATTAGCCATGGCGATCCCATCCCAATTGAAACGGTGGTCACAATCAAGAGCGTGTGCGAACACAAGAGATAAGGGGTCGCGTCGGCGGATAGTTAACCTGTGTTCATTAATGCGAGTCCCAAGTTGTCGACCCGTGTGACCAATGTAAAAGCAACGGCAGTTAACGCATGGGATACGATAAATGACGTTACGTTGGTGTTCATTGGGTATGGGATCCTTTGCCCGGGATAGTGCTGAGCGTAAAGAGTGCGCCGGCTTGTGGGCAATGCAGATGCCAAACCGGTCTAGTTGTCGGGCCATCGCCTCGGAACTTCCTCGCATGTATGGCAGGGAATAATATTTCCTCTGCACCACTTCTCCACTTGGACTCTGATCTCGTAGTTGCCTCTGACGTCTGAGACAGTTTTTTGCGAAGCTAATCGGATATCCCTTAGATCGGAATAATTGGTATGAGTAGCTAGCTCTCTCTTGAGTAAATACTGGCTGCTACAGTACCGAAAGGCGCGGTGAAAAAGGGTTAGGACGCGGCTTTTTTGTGGGCCGCAGGATGATTGCTCCCGTAGTTGGGGATGATTTCGGCACTAGAGTCTTTTCTGTGGACGCTGGTTGCAAGATAGCCATCACTCAGTCTTTTTACACTGGCGTCAAGAAAAGGGATGATGTCCCCTGTTGCTTCTTCGCGTGTGAATTGTACGCCGGGGAAAACCCCGTTAATACTCTAGTGCAGTCGTTCAACTTCGCAGTTTTTATGACTACGAATGTATCATCTACGTAGTGAAGTCACATCTTTGGTCTAATGGCTTGAATAACAACTTCTAGTCTTTGTAAGACTAGTTCGGCGAGTAGGTCCGATATCGGTGAACCTTTGGGAATGCCCTTGACCTTCTGGTAATACTTGCCATCGAATTGACAATAAATCCTAAGGCAGAGCCCAAGCATGTCTAAAACGTGCTCTGTTGGAATGCTAATTGGAGTTTTCTCTAGGCATCGAGCTACGCTCTCAACGGTCAAGTTATGCGGTATTGAGGAAAATAGAGCAACTACATCAAACGATACAATGCATTCATCAGGGCTTACATTAAGGCCTTAGATCCTCCGAAGGAAAGCATGGGAGTTGTTGACGCTGAAATTCCATCCATTGGTGAGGTGCTTTATGTGCTTGTACAGCCACTTGGCAAGGTTATATGTAGGCGATCCGATAAGCGGCACTATGATCCTCAACGGTGCATCTGCTTTGTGCACCTTTGGGAGGTCATAAGCATGTGCGATACGGGTGTCGTTGGGAATCAGAAACTTGGAGTCCGCGGGTTTTATGAGCTTTTTACGAGTGGCTCGTTCACCTTCTTCTTTATAGATGCGGCCCGCTTTTTGTCGGATACTCAGCAATTGGGGTATAGGTCTCTTTGTAATTAAAGGCTTGGTTGGCCTTATTGACATAGTCAGTCTTATCCATAATGACAGTAGCACCACCTTTGTCAACAGACACAGCAACGATGCTGTCGTCTGACCTCAGGGATCGTAATCCCTTCTCCTCTTCAATCGGCAAGGTTTGCTGGTGTCTTCTCTAGCGATAACTTTGGCAACTGCATCCCACAAATACGGCAGCCCCTTGTGCGTGAACTATCCATATCCGCTATTGTCTCTGATGATGGGCTTAAGCAGGAATCCGAAACGTCAGGCGAGCAAAACTTTTGTCCCAGCGACCGTGCCTTCTTCTTCACGAAAGCGGACCTTTTGCAAGCTGATAGGGATTATGCAACATGTACTTAACAAAAGTTTTTAATAAGAGAATACGGAGAAGATTTATATCAATGTACAAAACATTTGCCTAACGCTTATGACAGAATTTCAGTGTGTATTGGCATTTAGAGTGTAAGCACGGCGTGCAAACTTAAACTCTTCGGGTGCCAGTAAATGGCGTATGCCAAGCGGTCCAGTTCTGGCTGTTTAATAAACTATAAATAGCTCGATGTCACAATCTTACAAACTGAATCCAAGCTTTTGGAGCGCTCTTCGATCAAATTCTCAGACGGTGCACATTGTTTTTTTGCTTGCTTAAGGCAACAGTAACTTACTGAAGATTAATCCGTTTTCTCACTTTTCTCTCAAGTAGAAGGTTTGTGTTTTTGCAGCCAGCAAACGACTGCATCTCATTTTACTTATTTTAGTCGAAACTGACATTCTTTCATTCTTTGACCCTCTCCAGGCGGCTTTGACCTTGATGTTTAAGATTGTTAATAAATTGTCTATATCCACTCGTTTTTATGGTTTAATTTTAGCATGCTTGCGTAGACCTGAGAACTGGGAAGTTGATGCTTGTTCCATAAAGGCGCCTGACTGGTTTCCTTGTAACCTGGACGGTTAAAAAGTGAAAGTCCTGAGCTGAGCGATTTAATTCGCCGTCTGCTTTTTGCGGCTTATTCCGACAACTTGCTGTCCTTGGGGATTTGCCTCGAAGGAAGTATCTTCAAAGGTGCCGCTCTGCTCCGCGGAATTTCATAAACTTCAGACACAGGTCGTTACATATCTGGATGAATGGCCTTCTGTTAAAGCCAGCGAGCCATGTTCCGCTGTCTGGCAGGGGAATTTCCAATGTCGTCCCTCATATATTTCGCCGATCAGTCATCCGTGGCTCCCTTGCATTACGCCCTGTGGATTTATTTTCAAAATTTTTTTCAAAAAAGATCGTTAACCTTAGCCATCTCAGCAACAATTTTACAACCGAGTCATATGCACTTGCCTAAAAGTAATGCGCTAACGACTAGTTCGACGAACGGCGAAAACGTTGCTAGTGCTTTTTGAAACCCGGAGTTGTGAGTTTCAAAGAGGGAGGGCATTGAACCCATCCCTCCGTCTCAAATGTATTAGAAGCAGGACTGTAGAATAGTCGCGCGTGCAATATGCATGCGTTGCAGACGGTTAACAAAGCTAATTCACACAGTTAGTAACAGATTGCATGAAGCGTTAGTTGAAAATCTGAAATGGTTTTAGACTAGAATGGATTGTTTGGGTTGGGTTGTAACTTTGATTATCATGCGGCATAGTCCCAAGACATTTCGGACTCTTCAGGATATCGGCTTTCAAACCGACTTCTTTTCTGCCCTCTGTAAAAAGAGCATGCGGTATAAAATGACTAATCTATAAGTAGAGAATGTTTACCCAAATTTGCCCTTATAGATTCAGACATCTTTTGTTGATAACATGCACACACATATCCCATCTCGTACTTCTTTGGTAGCATATATTGTCTTTTCTACTAAAAGAAAAAGTGCCTTTTAGTTTTAAAAGGCTTTTAATTTTAAGACTTTATGTATGCAACATAGTTTGAATTCAGAGCAATATTGTGTAAAATCTATATATATTTTTAATCACATGAAGGAATTTATTACCTTTCAACGTGAAATGTGTACAGGTGGCAAGCTGAAAATCATTTGGGTTGATGGTCTTCCAGCGCTGCCGATCGAAATTCTGGGGCATGTGTGCGAATAATGTTTTCGTAGCTGTCGAACTAGACCAGGGGGCTGGCGTTTAAAATACATTCCAACGTCGTCAACCCCGACAAATAATGTACGATGGAGCGG
>CACRXP010000142.1:115163-159411 GCA_902702965.1 Spirometra erinaceieuropaei
GTGGTGGTGGTGGTGGTGGTGGTGGTGGTGGTGGTGGTGAAATGACACCAACCCCCATTCCACGTGACCCGCCCACGCCTTCAAGTTTGACCAGGCCGGAACTCTCGCAAGCGATGATAACCGCCTGAGTCGTGAGCTGTCGTATTCATGATTTCATGACTCTTATCCAACTGACAAGCACAATAACCTACCGCCTCCGCAATCTGGTAGGCTTTTATCAGTAAGTATTCGGTCAAATCTGCAGACAGCTCCAGTTTTTCGTATCGACTGCATCTCTGCCTAGTCAGGGTTCTGTGTGCCGGCGCCAGATCGGCACATCGACTGATTAAGATTTCATCCGAGGCTCGGGCTTCCACCGGCGGGATGATTATCCTGGTGGCTAGGAGACATACCAATTTTAAATGTGTGGCATCCACACTGTTACACCGACGCATACTAGATACAAGCAAGCGTTCGGTCTCTTCTGTACAATTACATGAACTGTTTGGCGCTGGATATGATACATTATATGGAATTGCTCGCTGACATTTAATCGATCCTTGATTTTGGACGTCTTCATCTCTTCGGATCTTATTTCGTAGCCGTACCTGCAGTAGGCAAGCTTCAGTCTAACTCCTAACCCATAACCTCAACATCTACCCCCTGGTCCTAAACCCTAACCCTTAGCACTAACCTCTGACAGGTACGGATGCGAAATAAAATCTTGCCGTTTTTTGTTACATATATGTCTATAGCTCATTTTAAACTACCTACCTAGCTCAATTAATTTATTTGGTCGTTTACATTTATATACTTCAAAAATGGTGGAACACACATAATTGTATCTAGTGGTGGACCTTATCACTCTACTTGGCGTGTTTCCTCAAACTAAATGCCATTTTAAATTATCAGCATTTGCTGCTGTAAAATTAGTACGGTAGTCTTCTGTGTGACAAATGTATAGTCCACTAACTGGGGTAGAAATGAACTTAGTAAACAAAACACCCTCACAATTAGCTATGTCACATGAAGTCGACGCATATATGCACCCCGTACAAAATGTTTAGTAAACTGACCCTCACTGCTCGTATCTGCATGCAAAAATGCGGCCTTGTTGAGGGATGTAGGCGGGAATGAGGGCATTTGGCCGCTCTATTTGGAAGGCACTTTACCCGTCATTCCCTATTCTCTCTCAAATGCATCCCAGCAGACATCAGCCGACCAGCGTAGTTAACGCACTGAGGTTGCAACGCTTAGGGGGTGCAGTTGCTACACCACCATCCACCTGTCAACTTTAGCGGCTACTTTATGCATCGCAAGCCGTCGTACGCAAAGCGATAATGACTTGTTCACCAGCGTTTGTTTCGTGTATGACAGTTATTTACAAGCGTAATAATGACTCGACAGTTTGTCTCCCCGATAATATCTGTACAGCGCATGACCGACCTCACGGAATGTTGGCCGAAATTCCGAAATGTTTTTTCGGTTAGGAAGGATTATTTAGATTAGGTTTTCAAACTGACTACCGTTCAACGCAATTCTATAGTATGCCGGACGTGTTAGGGTATCTGCTTTTGAATGCACTTCCTTTTACCATCCGCAGAAACCACATTTGGTGATAAATTACGACTTTCACATTTATTTTTGATGGTCTCACAGTAGGTGGGCTGCGTCATGGAATGTCAACCGAAATTTCAAAATGCGTTTCCGTTTCCGAAAGACTAATTAAATATTATTGTAAAACTAACCATTTTGCAGCATAATTCTTTAAAAAATCAGTTACCTCAGGATGCCGGCTTTGGAACGAAATTCTTTCCGACAGCATGCAAAAACTATACCCTGCAAAAATTGACTACTCAAATACCATGCACTTTTCACCGGTTTTCGATGCCCTTAAAAATTCAATTATATTTCAAAGGAAACACGCATAAAAATATCTATCGTTTTGCACATTCGGTAGAACATGACATCTTTCAATTTAATACTCAGAGGAATGGCTTCATTCGGTTTTCAAAATGTTTCCAATTACCAAATAATTTTGAAGCCGACGTGCCGCTGCACTTACATGCAGGTTTTTCAAACTACACTCAGTATATTTTTCGCTTGCGGAAAATCACACATTCCCCTGTGGCCTAAAGAAGAGATCATGCACGATTCATAAGATTTAATAGTGAAATTAAACCATATTGTTAATTTATCAAGCCACGTTGATTAATGCAGAAAATGAGATTTTATAAACGACCATTTCACGGCATTACAAAATTTCACAATTAGAAACGTTTTAAAAACCTAATTATACCCTTCCTTCGAATATAATATTGGAAGATGACATTATTTTCTACCGAACGAACAAGCGAAAAAATATATTTTTATGCATATTTTTTATGAAATATAATTGCATTTTTGAGGGCATCGAAAGTCAATGAGACAAATGCATGCTACTTGTGCAGTCCTTTTTTACAGAGTATTGCATCCCAAAAAAATTTGTTCGAAAGCCAGCATCCTGTTGTAACTGAATTATTATTAAATTATGCTGCATGTTGATTAGATTTACAATTTTTTTTATAAATCTTTACAAAACGAAAAGGTACTTCGGAATTTCTGTTGACATTTCACGAGTTAGTCCACCAGCTGAATAAATATGAATATATTTTATAGAAAACATGCACAAAAAGTGTGCATTCTTCCACCTCTTTTGCAGAAATTCACATTACCTTCACAGTTTATACCCGAAGATGTATAGTCAGGTTTTTTAAAACTTAATTATAAGATTTTTAAGACCATGCGATGTCCACATATACAACATTGCCCATGTTTGTTTACCAATGCCTTGGCGGGCTTTTGACTTTGAGCCGCCATTTTTAGCTCTCCATTCACGTGTGGATTTTTAATAATTGTACATTATTGTGCCTTTTCTCTTCGATGTATTGAATTGTTTCGCATTTTTTGCTTGTCTGAGCTAAGATTATGAGGTCGTCTCTGCAGTACGCTAGCACCCTTTTGAACGGAATTAAATTGTCAGTCTCACTTACGAACGACCATGATGCAAACTGTTGTACTTTACGACCAATATGTCGTATTTGGGATCGTTCTGTGTTGACTTTATCAAATATTCGTCAACAACGGCCTATGCATCGGAGGAAACACCGTTGTGGCTGGCAATTCGCATTCAAACGTCAGCCGAATCACAAATTGTCAATTCCTGCCTTTTTGTCGACAAACTGTCGTTCTATTTTCAGCAAAACCCATGATTTGGAGCCACTTTTGTCGAAAAAAGAACACAGCAAAACTGAAATTGTTTGCCTTCAAGAGACGTGGCTTAATAGTGACATTGATTCTCAGCTTATTACTCCCCCATCCTTCTACTGCTTTCGAACAGATAGAAAATCTTTATCTTGTGGCAGAGGTGGAGGCGTTGCCATTTTCGTTAATCAAAATTGGTGTACAGACTGTAAGTCCTTTTTTTCTTACTCTGATGATTTAATAGATGTAATCGCTGTTTTATGTAAGCCCCGTTTGTTGAGTAATTTTAAAGGCATAATATTTGTTAGTATTTACATTCCCCCCTCTTCCTTTGAAGGCGCATTAACCCGTTTTTTCGACTTCCTCTCAGAAAAACTTGCTATATTATCCTGCTACTATCTTACCCTCTTATGCGGTGATTTTAATCGCATGAATTTACGTCCCCTTACACTTTTAGGCTTCGATGATCTTGTCTCCTTTAATACTCGCGCAGATGTCCCTCTTGATCATATTCTGACTAACCATAGCAAGCTTTTTTGCGTAAAAAACAGGGCTCCATTGTCAGGTTCTGACCATTCAACTTTATTGTGCCTTCCAAAAATCTATTCCACTTCAAAGCGTGCCCTGCTCGCCAAGCCTGAGAGAAAGGTTAAGTTTCGCAACATGTCCGCCCAAAAACATTCTCATGCTTCAGACTTGCATTTCTCTTACTATCCCCACTTTCCTTGAACATTCTAATGTTGAATCCTGTTCTTCCAACCTGACAGCGTTTTTAAAGGAAATATTCGATATTTGCTGCCCATTTGATACTGTTATGGTACAACCGGATAGAATTTCTTCCCCCTATCTGAAATCGTTAAGACGTAAAAAAGAACTCCTTTACGAGCTTGGCTTACGTGATAACCTTAAGGACGTTACCGTCTTAATAAAAACAGAGATTGACAGGCTAAATAGCCTGTTTGTCAGCCAACTTTTTCCTCTTCTTACTCCCCCCCTTTCCCCCCTTCCTCAGCTGAGATTTGGAAAAATCTTAAGCGTCTCACTGGTCATCGCAACACGCTGGTGCATGTGGATGCAGATTTAGACTCCCTAAATAAAAATTTTATATTTAGTCACAATGACTCCCATCTTCGCTTAGAAGACATTCCCCTATCACCGAGTACATTCCAACCCGTGTCTTTTGCAACAGCAGAGAAACACCTTAAAAAGGTCCGTGGATCAACAGCTGCCGGACCGGATGGTGTCTCGCCTTTTCTTCGTAAATCTTGCAGTTCTCAGATAGCCCCTTTTTTGACGCACCTAATCAATATGTCTTTCATGGAGTCCAAGATTCCCGACGCCTGGCGTACAGTGAGAATCACTCCCATCCCTAAAAAGCCTGCTAACTTTGGTCCTAAATCTTTTCGCCCAATTGCCTGCTCCTCTGCAATACTAAAGCTTGCTGAATGAGTTGCCCTAGATATCATAAAGCCTTTTTCTTCCAGTTTTTCCGACCCCTTACAATTTGCATACAAAGCTAAACGGAGTACTTTAGATGCTGTCGCTCTTGTGGTCCACTCTGCTCTACAAGCATTAGACAAGGGTTGCCGCGAGTATGCATGCGCTTTTCTTGATTACTCCTCCGCCTTCAATACCGTCCCGCGTCCTCTTCTCCTTTCCAAAACCTCCGCATGTGGCTCTCCAGGCTGGGTCGTCTCTTGGCTGAGCGATTATTTTAGCTTCCGCACCCAATTTGTCCAATCTGGCAAGCGAAAATCTTCGACCCTTCCCAATGACTGCGGTGTTCTTCAAGGTTCCATTCTATCCCCTCACCTTTTCTCCCTCCACACTGATGATCTCAGGTCCCCTAATGACTGTCTTCTGGTCAAGTATGCTGACGATGTGGTTGTTGGACACCCTCTCAAAAGTCAGACACACCTCCGGACTCTAAAAATGACCTAAACCATGTCCTAGCGTGGTCGGATAAAAATGGTCTCCTAATTAACAACCAAAAATCCGTTCAGTGTATTTTTCGACTGCGGCCCTCTCCTAACCCTGATTCCTCTGACATTCTTCCTAATGAGGTATCCTCTTTCAAGTATCTCGGCGTTACTTTGTCCTCAAATCTTTCTTCTTCTCTCCATATTGAGTCCCTATTTATTAAAGTTCGTAAACTCCTTTACTACATTCGTCGTTTGCGTTCCTACTACACACCTCAACCCTTAGTCTGGCGATTCATTGATGCCTACATTCTTCCTCTTATACTGTACTGTTCTCCTGTCGTTTTTCCTGCTTTGTTAAAAAAGGATCTTTTAATTTTGAAACGAATCCTCCGCATGCTCTCTTCTGCTGCTGGCGTTTCTTATATTTCTTTAGTTGACACAATCTTACAACGACACTTCAATGCGGTCAAGCAATTTGCTGGTCGAATTCTAGATGACGTTGCCCATCCCCTACATTCCGATCTTATGGCTGCCATGTCTTCCCGCTCGATGCGCCGCAACTTCCGTCTTATATCCTGTCGCACATCGGCTTATCGAGCCTCTGTAATGCCATTCCTAGCGAGCTATCTTACGTGCGAAGAGACGAAAATACAGAAGCTCAGACTTGAACTATCCCCATAATAATCGTTTCTTTGACTGTTGAATAATCTCTTAACTTATGTACTACCCACAGTGAATGGAGCCAATTTTTTTGCTGAAAATTTTGAACTTACGATTTCAAAATAAAACGCATTTCCTCTCTCTCTCTCTACAACACAGTGCATAATTGCATAACTTTATGAACTCTATATGCCATCTTCTTAAATGCATAGACGACTTATGATTTTTCTCACGCGTCAAGCATGCGCCCTGTAGGTTCAAATCGCTAAAGGCCAATGCAAAGGCAGATTACGCTCAAAATTATTCGGGAATTGGGAAACCTTTTTAAAACCTAAATATGCACTTTCTTCGGGTATAAAATATGAAGACAATGTGATTGTCTACCAAAAGAATAAAGTAAGGCATACTTTGTACATGTTTTCTATACAGTGCTATAAAGTGTTTTCTATATAAAGCGATTTCTATAAATTACACGTTTTCTATAAAGTTTTCTAAAGGTGCCAGCAAGAGGTCAAAAAGAAGTGCATTTAAATGCCGGCCTCCTGCCTAGTCCGAAATTTTATGGAATTGTGCCGCAAGATAATCAATATCACAAACGCGCTTACGTAATCCTTCCCAATCGAAAACGTCTTCCAGAGTTTCCGCCAATATTTCATGAAATCGGTCACGCACTGTATGCGGGTGATTGTGTTGGCCCCTAAAACAAGTAAAGCGGTTAATGCGCGCCTAGAATGGGGTCCAGGAGGGGTTACTTAGAATCTGCACTTTTAATTAATGCCAAAATTGGGCTGTGACGGAAAGCCCACATCGCCGCAAAATTTCGACGAGTGTACGTTTTGGGCCAGGGGATATCGTGGTTCGCCTGGGTGCGGTCTCCTTCACGCTAGCCATCTGCGTCCTCTCACATCTCTGGGCTTCTTGACTCTGCATTGGCACGGAAACCAAGTAGGGGACGAGGAGAGTGTGCGGTAAGTGCTGTGGAAGCCACCTACCGCTATCAACTAACCCATATGCAATTCCCTACCGTTAGGGACACGGCCAATATCGTCGACAGCGACGGTGTAACTGTCAACTGGATGATACTTTATTATCGCCGAATGCGATCACAATTTGCTTTTTAAGGACAAAAAAACCATCTACCAAAATTGTCAGACCTCTTCTTTAATATAGCTGCAGAGATTCTACCATAAATTTCTTTTACTTTCTACGTTATAACCTGTAAATTAGCGGTTTCCTTCTCTCCGCCTTATCAAGCTATTAGTTTTATTCTCCAAATCAAGCATAATGCATGTGTCTCCGAAAGTTAGAAAGTGAAAACTTCGCTTTGATTAACCATCATCCGAAAGGGGCATTTATATCCCTGCTTGCGAGGGCCCAATGCTGAACCTCGAGGCAAAACGGAACGAGCACGTTCCATCACCTAATCGGGGAGCGTTTTTTCATCGTGGCTAACCTTTCCGATTGGTAACGACAAGACAACAAGCCCGTAGCCACGTATGGGCGCGTTGGATTACCAAATTGTCAGTGAGTCCAAGGTCAACCAGACCGGACTGACGCCAGCGATCATTCTAGTCTCCATTGCTTTGTCGGCATCCCATCGAGACATTCAGTGAAAGTATCGATTGCAGTAGGTAAGTGAGTAGGAAGGAAAAATGTGACGGCAAGGGCCGGTTACGCTGTCCTAGTCCAAAGTTCAAGCGAAATGTAGTCAGTGGAAGTGAAGTAAGCCAGAGGGGGGATGCTGAAATCGTTAGTATGGAGATTCGCAGAGGCAGAAATAGGAAAGGCAACCTGATGTATGACAACTCTGCCGTGAGATTAAAGGAAGCCTAGAATCCCCGCAGACGACGCGGCTTAAAGGAAGTGTGGGCAGTAATATTCAAACTCCGACGGTAAACCGAAACGAATCCTCAAAACATAGCTGTTCCATAACGTAATTTTAAACCTAACGCTAACTCTAAACTCAACAACAAACCTTTCCCCAACCCTAATCACAGCCTTAACCACAACCCTAGCCCTATCCTTAACCGTAACTTGACCCTAACCCTAACACTAAACACAAATCTTAATCGCAATTCAAACCCTAACTCTGACCGGGACCCTTAGATTTAACTCAAATCCCAACCCTAAACTCAATTCTCAGCCTTATACTAACTCAAAACGTAAAATTACCTTAACCTCTAAACCGAAACACTAGGTTACCCTTTTCGTTTTAGCTCTGGCTACCTTCCCACCGGTCATTTCAGCATACCCTCCTTCGGCTTACTTTGCATGCAATGTCAAAATTAGGCTTACACTTGGGACCAGGACAGTGTAACGACACCTACTGAAACTGACCAATGTTCTGTGGGAGGAATTAAAATTAGGAGGCAAGAGCCGACGTCCGCAAGCTTTGCGAGATATACGTAGTGGAGAAACGTGGCTAATTAAAGGTACTGACTGGCTGTCTGTTGGATAAAATTATGTGTCTGGTGACGGAGCAGACTTCATTACAAACGGCTCCGGGAAACAGACGACATAACATTTTTAATTAAAATTACCTCCGCTATCCCCTGCATATCAGATGGAATCGGAATTGGCGATTTAATGAACTTTATTTGTTATTTTGTTATTTGTCTGCAAAACTTGCTGTACAGGAATCTAGAGATGCGCAGACTTGCAGATACGATGAGTCATCATTCCTTTAATATCTGAGTCATCTGAGGTTTACAGTAGGTTTGCTAGCACATGAAATGTTAACCGGGATTCTGAAATGCGTTTTCGACTTAAAAAGATTAATTAAGTAGGGTCTGAAAGTTAATCATCGTGCAGCATAATTCTATAATAATTCCGTTGCCTCATGATGCCGGCTTTCGAAAGAAAACTTTCGGTTGCATGCAACATCCCCACTTTGTAAAAAAATGACCACTTAAGTAGCTTAAATTTTCCTCATTGAATTTCGGTACGCCTAAAATTTCAAATATGTTTCATGGAAAACATGCATAAAAATATTAATTTTCCCAGTTTTCTTGTACTAAGGGACGTTCTGTTCAACATTTTGCTCGAAGAAATGATAGACTTTGGTTTTACAAGAGTTTTGCAATCAGTAAATCATTTTGAAGACAACCCGCCGTTGCACTTCCATTAAAATTTTCTAAACTATAAGCTGCATATTTTCCGCGTACGGCAAATCACGCATATCTATACGATATAAAGAGGATCCTTTATGGTGTTCATAAAATTTATCGGTGGATTTTAACCCTATTGTAAACTTTACAAGCAACATAAGTAAATAGAGAGAAACGACGTTTTTTGAACGGGTATTTCACCGTCTCAAAAATCTCATAATTAGAAAGTTTTTTAAAAATCGAATTATACTCTTCCATCGAGCATAAAAATTAAAGCGGGTGCCATTTTCAACCAGATAAGTAAAAAATGAGTATTTTTGTGCACGTTTTCCATGAAATATATTTGACATTTCAGGCGTATCGAAATTCAATGAGGAAAATTCAAGCTACGTCAGTGGTCATTAGAGTGTGGTTTTTGCATGCCACCGGAAAGACGTTTTTTTTGAAAGCCGGCCTCTCGGGAAAGCGGAATTATTATAGAATTATGCTGCATAATTATTAACCTTCAAACATTATTTAAGTCATCTTTTCGAGTCAAAAACGCACTTCAGAATCCCTGTTAACATTTCATGAGTTAGCACACCTACTGTAAATGCGGGATACGCGAATGGAATGTAGGACTCCGTAATTAGATCGCTAAATCTCTATGCATAGAAGTTTGCAAGATACGCCTTTCTCAAACGTTAAATTACCTCAACTTCTAAACCGAAACACTAGGTCATCCTTTTCGTTTTAGCTTTGGCTACCTTCCCACCGGTCATTTCAGCATACCCTACTTCGGCTTACTTTGCATGCTATGCCCACATTGGGGCCAGGACAGTGTAACGACACCTATTGAAACTGACCAATGTTCTGTGAGAGGAATTAAAGTTAGGAGGCAGGAACCGATGTCCGCACGCTTTGCGATATATACGTAGTTGAGAAACGTGGCTAGTTAGCGGTACTGACTGGCTGTCTGTTGGATAAAATTATGTGTCTGGTGACGGAGCAGACTTCATTACAAACGGCTCCGGGAAACAGACGACATAACATTTTTAATTAAAATTACCTCCGCTATCCCCTGCATATCAGATGGAATCGGAATTGGCGATTTAATGACCTTTATTTGTTATTTTGTTATTTTATCTTCAAAACTTACCGTACAGGAATACAGAAATGCGCAGACTTGCAGTGATATGAGTTCATCATAATGGTTCATCATGCCTTTAATATCTGAGTCATCTGAGGTTTACAGTAGGTTTGCTAGCACATGAAATGTTAACCGGGATTCTGAAATGCGTTTTCGACTTAAAAAGATTAATTAAGTAGGGTCTGAAAGTTAATCATCGTGCAGCATAATTCTATAATAATTCCGTTGCCTCATGATGCCGGATTTCGAAAGAAAACTTTCCGGTCGCATGCAAAATCCACACGTTGTAAAAAATGACCACTTAAGTAGCTTTTATTTTCCTCATTGAATTTCGGTACGCCTGAAATTTCAAATATGTTTCATGGAAAACATGAACAAAAATATTAATTTTTCAAGTTTTCTTGTACTAAGGGACGTTCTGTTTAACTTTTTGCTCGAAGAAATTAAACACTTTGGTTTTACAAGAGTTTCGCAATCAGTGAATCATTTTGAATTCAACCTGCCGTTGCACTTCCATTTAGGGTTTCCAAACTATAAGCTGCATATTTTCCGCGTACGGCAAATCACGCATATCTATACGATATAGAGATGACCCTGTATGGTGTTCATAAAATGTATCGATGGATTTAAACCCTATTGTAAACATTACAAGCAACGTAAGTAAATGCAGAGGAACGACGTTTTTGAACGGATATTTCACCGTCTCAAAAACCTCAAAATTAGAAAGATTTTTAAAAATCGAATTATACTCTTCCATCGAGCATAAAAATTAAAGAGGGCGCCATTTTCAACCAGATAAGTAAACATGGGTATTTTTATGCACGTTTTCCATGAAATATACTTGACATTTCAGGCGTATCGAAATTCAATGAGGAAAATTCAAGCTACGTAAGTAGTCATTTGTTAGAGTGTGGTTTCTGCATGCCACCGGAAAGACGTTTATTCGAAAGCCGGCCTCTCCGGACAGCGGAATTATTATAGAATTATGCTGCATGATGATTAAACTTCAAACATTATTTAATTCATTTTTTCGAGTCGAAAACGCACTTCAGAATCCCTGTTAACATTTCATGAGTTAGCACACCTACTGTAAATGCGGGATACGCGAATGGAATGTAGGACTCCGTAGTTTGATCGCTAAATCTCTATGCATAGAAGTTTGCAAGATACGCCTTTCTCAAAGCATCTTATGCCGAAACCCTAAAGGATGACGTTTCTTCTTATGTTCCTCAAAAATTCAAATAAACAATGATAATGTTTGAAAAATTCCTTCTAAGAGAAGGTTTTGAGTAAGTTTGCAGCACTCTGTGACCAAGCAACGAATGTGATTTCTTTAAGTTCAAGAGATCGAGTATGGCAAACGTAAACTTTCGAGTATTCATCGTCAGTCCTGTTTAGTAATATAAGGTGTGGTTGAATAGCAAGCATTAAAACATCCAATGACTTTTAAACATGGGGGAGAGGGTAAGGGGCGTCCACAGGTCAGGAGTCATAGTCTAGTTCTTTTAGGGACTTATGGAAGGGGTAGGAGGAGGTCGTCTGACAGTCCGCTATGTCGTCGCTCTAACGCGACTTGGCATGTTCGGCTCATCTTTGACCTAGGGAGCCATAGGGCTTGTATACTGTCAGCACCAATTTGAGTTGGCTAATCTTATGACCACTGCCTCTGCCGTCACAAGTATTCGCTGACGCAGAGACTTGGAGTGTATCGCCGGCACTTTATAGATGATTTAGGACGCTTGCTTGGTGGCCGCTGTCAACCAAATGAGCTGCATTTTCGCTAGAGGTGGGCTTTTTCACATTTTGACTTAGCCAGATAGAATGGGGCTTTCGCATCCGCTTGGATAGGCGTCTAGTTATTTGGCCACTATAACTCGTCCTCTTCGTAAGACCCTGAACGAACTAGACTGCAACCCCTGACCTCTGGACGCCCTCAACCATTTGCGGAATTCTACTATCTCTTACGTAACTGTATAGACCTTTGGATGAATAATCGAAAGCATGAGTACGCCGAACATGACTTCTTGAATATGACTTAGCTTCTAGCCAAGACTGCATAGTTTGAGGAATCTGTGTACTCTACAGGTCACGGTTCCATTTATATATCATTTAGTATTCTGCATGACGAGACGTCTAGAAATGAACTGGCTCCCCTGACAATGTGCCGACAAATCCAAGGTCTCCCAGTTGATAAGCCAGCGGAGACATTTGTTTCGACAGCCTTCACTGAGGCGAGTGACCATAAACGCAACTGAGTTCACAAGCCGTCTCACTGGGCCAGCAACAGCCGTCAGGGTTCTTGATCCCGGCGTGGACCGCATGCATGCGCTTCGGCCTCGCCCGCCAGTAGCCAATCAGCGAGGAGTGCAACGTGAACTGGCTTCAGGCTTTCGCTACGCCGACGAAGGGTCACGCGTGCATTGAGCAGTGAATTGACAAGAAGCATATTGTGGACCGAAAGCGGCATGAGTAAGCGACCACATCAGCAGTCGTGAGGGTGAATTATCACGGATCTGCCGAATCAGGATTCCCAATAGCAGTCTTAATCTCTTATCGACGTTTTTGTCAGAAAATACTATTGCTTGCTCTCTCGAGTTCCTTAAAGTGTGTGACTGATCTCACGAAATGTTGGCCGAAATTCAGAAATGCGTCCTCAGTTAGGGAAGATCACCCAGGTAGGGCTGTAATATTAATTATCATGAGGCAGGATGTCAGGATGCCAGCTTTTAAATGCACTTCTTTTTGGCCTCCATTAGAAACCACATTAGGAAAAAATACTACTTATATACCATAGATTTTTCACATTTATTCTCGATGGTCTTGTAGATTCAAATGTATTTTATAGAAAACATGCATAAAAATAGGCATTTCTCCACTCGTTGGGCAGAAAATCACGTTTGTCTCAAATTATATACCCAAAGAAGGGGTATATTGGGGTCTTGAAAATGTTTCCCAATTCCCGAGGGGCATTGGTAAACGTGAATATGCGAAAAGAGTATGGATGTACACCGTCTGGTCTTAAAAAATCTCCTGATTAGAAAATTTTAAATACCATAAAATGTCCTTTTTTCCAGTATAAAGTGCGAAAATAACGTCATTGTTTACTGAATGAGTAAATGAAATCATATCTTTGGGCATTTTCTTTATAAAATTTATTTAAACTTCAAGGACCATCGAAAATCAACATGCAAAAATTTTTGCTAATTATGTTGTCATTTTGTATTGACGGCGGTTTTCACAGAATGTCAAAAAGAAATGCATTCAAAATCTGACAGCTTGGCGAGTCTGAAATACTATAGGAGAACACTGCATGATAATCCATATCACAAACCCGCCGTGTAAGTCATCCTACTCGAAAACGCATTTCAGAATTTCGATCCTCATTTCATGAGATCGGTCACGCACTGTGCTTTTTTAAACTCCACAACACATGTTCAATGGACTTTTTCTGGCATCACAATCAGACGTTTGTTCCATTGGACTTCTGAATGTAAGCCTACTAATGTCTTTTCTACAGCGACGGTCAACGTTTTCTCAAAAAATAGTATGATTTCGCTTTTTGAATTTAATCTCCTTTGGTATGTATGTCTGACAGTACGACGCCAAGTTGCCCTACACTGCCTTCTTCAATTCCGTGAAGCATTTTGTAGTTGCCTTATAGTAGGAACTATCATGATACTCTCTTAAATTTACTGTTCTTGTGCCTGTAAACCAGAAAATCACAATTTCAGGCAGAGTCCTTATCGTTGTCCCTTCGGGGGCATGTCATAACTTGCGTCTTTATTTTACCCTCCTTCTCAGCATTTTTCCCGAAATGCAAGCGCGTTTCCTCACGAAAACAATATCGGACCTTTTATCGGATGTCATTGTGGTGGAACCAAAATGAGCTTTTTATCCGATAAGCAAAGTCTTCATAGTTAAATCTCCCTTAAAAACGTTCTATATTACATGAGAATCTCAATACGCCTGGATAAAAGAGTGCTTCAGCCATGTGTGTAAGGCTTCATCCTTTTTTATGTTGAGTAAACTCTTCTAAAAATCATTGCAGAGGCAGATGCCTTTCCTCTGCAAAGATTTTATCCTACTCTTTATTTGCGACATGAAAACAACAATACTACTTTATTGGCATTCTGTCGGAACATTCAATGTATACGCGAGTGCTGATAATAGTTTGATGACGGTCCCCTTAGTTTCGCTCTAATTAATCAGGCGCGTTCACGGATTTATGCAGGTCTTCATATGTTTTTAATGAGACATAACCTAATTAGGACATGACTACATGGGGCTCCAAGATAGCAAAGATCGACGAGTGTAGCACAGTCCAAAATTTTGGCTAGACGCACCTTGACGTGTATCCTTGAAGGAATTTTCATCCACAACTTCAGGTTGTTTCAAAATAATATTTTGGCCACCTTTGCTCTCAAAAACAAACATTTTTCACGATAATTCGCCATCTTTCTAGCCCTCACTGCCGGGTAAAACGAGAATAAACATACGTTTATTTTACGAATTGTCAGTCATACACGAAATGTAAAATGAGGGCGTGACATTTAAAAAAAATTATTTCAGTAACGGTTTATGTTTATGCTTCGAAGATGACTGTTTATTATTTAGACGCTGTAGGGAAAATCGTACAAACACCATAAAACGGACAAGCTATTACGGATTAAACGGGGTCTGGAGATCTGAAAAAAACTATCTTTTGACCTTTCGCCGGCTTATACTTTCTAACTTACCACCTCATAACTTAAATCACTGGTTTTTACCTGACTATATTTTTCTATTTACCTTGCGCTCTTTGTCAATTTTTTTTACTCTGGCCACTTGCAAAATCTCATAAAATTAAGGGCGACACAATTTGTGAAGGCACATCTATAATGGAGACTGTTGATCACTCTAGTAAACCGAATCTCATATGCAAAAAGCATTGTTCTCACGAGATTACGGTCGTTAACATTGCACAATGTCCTGTTCCTGTGTACGCAGAAATCCCTTAGACATTTTATCTACATAGGTCAGCACGTTACTGAGTGTGTTTTGTTCTCTCAGCTTTTACGAAGAGCATGGTTATATGCTGTAAATCTATTAATCGTTAATTTTGGCCTAGGCTGTGAGGAACTAAGGAAGCAAATCTCACTTTCTGTTGTCTAATTATTGCCTTCTTCAAAAGTCAGAGCCGATTTTTGAGACAGCAATGTCATTGAAGAAGTTTTTGTTTGGCAACAGAAATTGGATTGTTCTCTACCGAAATCACCATTACAAATGCTTGCGGTAAAAGAAACTCGAACTATCGAGAAATGCTGCCTGGATTCTGCATTTTGCTCCTCTGCAAATCAATCGACAACTTCCACTAATGATGTAAATTGACTTGGATTTGTTCGGACTCTAATTTTGTGTTACTTCTCTGGTCTCGTCCCCGTCCTTCAGAGGAAATTTCTAACTACCTTACGTAGGTTCTGAATTTTATACCTTCTAGTGGTAAACGAATTCCACGTTCTGCACCTAGCGTCTGCCGGACATCAAAGTTCAGCGCTTTTTGACAGGCAAACTGACGGGCTAAATTATGTGAGTAACCACTTGTGTATTTCAATTTCCTGCCAAAGACAAATCACGTTCCCGCGTTTGAAACTCTGTTTATTTTAGATATGTTTCCTTTGGTAACCTTAAAGTAACCTTGTCAACTAAAGCCTCCTTTCTTCATAACTTCAATTAGGCAATCAAAAATCGGTTGCAAAATTATTGGAATAAATATTCAATCAATTCTGTTACCGATTAAGTAGTTTGTATTACTTTCGACTGCAAACTGTATTACTCCCTAATGGATTCATTAGTGATAGCAAAGTAATCTTGCTAGCGAAGGCGCAAATTGAATATATTGTCCTTATTTCTGGCAAGACGCGTGTGATAACCTGAAAACAACTGTCATAATCTTATGAATTGCCGCCTGATCCAGTGATATTTTGCGACAAATGACGACCTTCCACTCTGTTTACCGACCACCCTGGGAATACTTTTACCTATCTAATATTTTTTGTCTTCTACATTGTTTGGCGCAATATTTACGCAGATCTGTGTTTATTGGAACAGTCCTCTCCTCTCTCTCTCTCTCTCCTGTTCATGCTCAAAAAGCGATTGCGACAGAACGATAAAGTGCAAAGCAAAAGTTGTAAATAAAACTTTCTGACATATTTTTGTCTACATGAAGAGGGAAAATGAGATTTTGGATTAATTTATAGCCTGTGCGCGATAGCTGTGTCTCTGTTGAGATGTTTTTTGACCCACAATAAAAGGTAACAAAATGAGGGAAAGTGTAAAAAGAGTTGTTCGTAGTTTGTTGAAAGTGCGTTTTGTTGTTTTATTGCTGTCGGGACGATTTTTCAAATTTACGGCCTATTTGGACTTTGCTGAGGCAAACGGTCTAAAAAAGATGTCTTACCTATACGATGACGGTAAAGATGAGAATTTTAAACGAAAAAAGCAGCAGGAATATATTAATAATGAAAAGAATCGCGATCACTTATCACTCTTTTCGTTTTACATCATGGTGTTGGACAAGGTGTAACGCATACACGACACTTTGAATGCGTTCAAAAGGAAAATGAGTAGAAATTTCATGATTTCCCTAAAAGACAGGTGTACTTTGACTTTAAACAAATTTGTTAGTTCCGCACATATTCCCATGTTACACTTGAAAAGTTAAGTTGGCAAACACGTGTTTTCGGTAATTCTTTGTCGGGCCAGTCGAGTTACATGATAGAATGTCAATGTACAAAATTAACAGTATATATAGGTGTCTGAAGGGCTATTATGTCATTAACACTCATCTTTCTCACGCCGCCCGCATGACAAGGTCGGCGAGTTTTGGTCCTCAGAGCCAGGGGAGGGGGAGTAAAAGAGTTTTTGAGTGATGTTCTTAAAGTGAGTACACGGAGTACCCATCGCTGTAACTAGAGATTTGAGGCGACATATCGTCATTATTTGAGGTTGGCGTTGGCCACAGTTAAGACCTCTTGTGTCCGGGTTTTCTGACAGCATGACACCGGGTTAGCTAACCGTATAGCCACTGCCTCGGCTGTTGCTCGTATCCGTTGGCGTAGGGCTTTAGGGAAGCTTGTTGATGTCCGGTAGACAACCTGAAATACTTCCTTAGCATCGATTCGGTGATTCGCATCGATTAAATATGCGAGAATAGAACTCGAAATCGACCGAGTTTCACCTCTGTCTAGTCAGGCGGGCGTATGTTCACGCATATTCTTTACCAGGCGTCTCGTTGTGCGGCCGATGTATCCCGCTCCACAGGAGCAAGTGAACGAGTAGATGCACACTGATGTGGCCTCCAACGGTAGTCTCTCTTTACCGTACGAGAGTATGAGGGAGGTAAATGCAGAGTGTTAATGACTTAATAGCCCTTGCGACACCTATAAACATTGTTGGTTTTGTACATGTTCATTTTTTCATGTAGCTATATTGGCCTGACTAAGAATGACCGACAACATGTGTTTGCCAACTTGACTTTGCAAATTTGTTGGTTTCAATAATTTCCCCCACCGTACTTCCTCATCTGTCCCCGCCTGTCACTGAGAAAACAAGCGTCGTGTGCTCTCTTGTCCCTATTGGGAAGATACCTTCGATTCTTGTTAAAATGAAAGTGCATAAAAGTGCAGACGTTAAAGTGCACCGCATAATTGTGCCTTTGTCAAATAGTTCTCGCAATTACCAAAGAATTATCAGTGACTCACAAAATAGCTTTAATTTCCCGATTTACCAAAAAATTGCCCGATGTATGACGGAAACACGAGATACTATTTCTGTACATTGTTCTCAACAACTTTAGTCTATTTTAAATAAAATTGATGCTTCTACTGCGAACGTGATGCCACTTGCGTTGACATCTAAACAGACATTTTTTTCCACCATCCGCAGTTCAAATATTCCGACTAAAAGAACATCGCGATAAGAATGATTTTCAAATTCAGACTAACTTATTCACTTGCCCTTTTTAATAACTGGTTCAAATATGCGTCGGAGACATTGGAGAAACTTATAATTTAATCCATTATTATCGCATCTTTCCATTTTGCAAATTCATTTTTATATCTAGTGCTGTGCCTAACGTAGCAGTTGCAATAAACGTTGCTGTCCTGGTTTGATTGTTAAAGTATTCGAGAAGGAATATCATAAAAAGTCCGTTTACGTGCTCTAATGTATTGGTTTCCAATTATTAACTTTTAATCCACTGTAAACAACGATGGTATAGATTATTCTAAATGTGATTTCTGACAGTTCTGCAAGGCTAATCACACTTCCTAGAAGGATCGGAAGTAAATGCATCCTCCAATTTTTGAGGGAAATATAGCCGTTATCAAATCTCGCATATTTCCTTTTGTATCACAGAAGGCTTTTTAGTATTTTTTAAGTGCTGCTGGATCGTTTTCCGGGCTTACGAACTTCGCTGTATTTCGTTAATATACAGACTTAGATCGTATTGCTCACTACGTTTCTATCTCTTTCTGTGTTTAAATGGTTCTAGAGAAACCCAGTTTTACTGTGTAACAACGACATGGTTAACAACCCTAAAAATACTACTTTAAAAGTGAAAATATGCACCAAAAAGTGATTGTGAGTAAGCCAAGCCTGAAGGGTCCAAAAACGGACGTATTTTCATTATAATAACAAAAACGTTTGAACGGAAAGAATTGTAAGAGTTTGTTTATTGCCTTATGATGCCGAACCGTCCGTCATTGGAGTTTGGCTTGGTTTTGTAACTCTTTCTGGTAGGGTTAATTTTAGACACTGCTCTGGTGTTAACCTATGCCCACGATTACTGTCGTATGAACGCACAGCTAAAAGGTCAAAATTGAACTGAAGAAATTCCTCAGGATGGGAAAGACTAAGGGGAATTAATGAACGCTCATAGCCGTGAGACTGTTCTCAGCGGCTACTTTCATTACGGTAAATGTTCGGCTTCTGGATGTTTCCACTTTTAGGAAGGTAAAAACCTGCCTTATATCTTGCGGTGTAGTTTCTTTAAATTATATTTACTCATTAGCTGATAAGCTGGACTCGTTTCCTCAAACTAACACGTCCCGGAATTTGCCTTCACAAGTTCTAGCTTACTTTGGAAAAAGCCTTTCTGTACATGTAATTTATGCTATGTAAGCTCCGCTTTGTTCTAGTCGAGTAATTTTGATTTAGGTAAAAGGAGCTTAAAAAGCGTAGCAAAAATACACGGCCGCCTGTCATTTAGATATTAAACGAAATGGGAACCGAACCAAGTCATGCAAAATGATAAGGAGTCAGGTAATGCAAATCCCTACTTTGCGTTCTCATAACGTTGCCCGTTCCACTTTTTAGCCTTTAATGTTTTAATTACAATGTGCGCTTCTGCCTTCACCAAGAGAGTTTACGGCTTGCGAACCGTCTTACGTACCTGCGAAATTCTCAATGCATCATTCCCGTGGAATAATTAAAGGAAAGCTGGTTTTATTGCATAATTAGAGATCGTACCGTGAAAGCACCTAGACTAACGTGCATCGCACGCTGCTTAGTCACAAACACACACACACATTCAGGCACCCTCACAGGACAGTTGAGCGAGGGGTCCGTTTCAGTGAAGAAGTATTTTTATTAACGGTGCCTCTTGGTAGAATGAAAAAGATACCACCACTAGCAATATTTTGACGGTTTGTCACATACCTAGCCTACCGTTTTATGATATATAAAGTGATCAGGGGCTGCTCTACATGCCAAGAGTTTTACTTTATGCCAGTGCGTCGGCACCCGTTGATTTAAACAAGTTCGGTTTAGTCAGAAAGGTAAAGATGCTTAAACCTAAATGCTGATCAAAATACGTTAGTGTGTTTGACTAACTCTGCCCGGAACGCTGTCCTAAATAGAACTATTTTTACAATTTTTTGGGACGGTCTCTTTTCAAAGGCTCATCTATCCGAAAGGAGCGCATCGTGAAATCTTGAGAGTTGCGCTAGCTTCGAAGATCTGGTCTTGAGCCATCGTGGGTTGCCGCATATAGGACTTCCAGATTAAAATTAAGGAGTATAACTGACGAACAGAGGAAAAAACAAAATAGTCAATCTGGACTTAGTACCTATTGTCTAGTCGGACACATTCTGCTGAGTTTAACGGAGGCAAATATTATTTGGCCGTAAAGCTCGAAGGGGCATTTCCCAACGATACCGGCATACGCCGAAATGACCGAATTTGCAGTTTAGAAAAGGCTCTCGTCTCGAAGAATAGTTGACTATTTGGCATATACTGGAGAAATAAAACGCTGGCACTAGTAAACTATCAGATGGATCAAAGATATGGTGAGTGAGCCGGTTTTTTCTTAAGAGCAAGATAAACAAAATCTAGGTGCCTCCTAATCATTCGGAGTTTTGTCATTTACATGAATAAATATATCTTTTCCAAAAAAAACGCCTATTCTTCTGCTGTCAGTGCTTGCGCGATGATAGATGAAAACAATGTATGCTTTCGTGCATTCGCCACAGGAAATAAAAAATGTACTGACAGTGGAAGAACGCTTGAGTTAAGCATGCCTTCAAGGCAAAAGTTAAAAATATATATTTTATGGCTCTTATTAAATACTTCAGAAGAACGCAGAGTACGAATCGATGCGACCGTTTTGAAGAATCATTTGTATTAGGGAAAAGACTCCTAAATCTTCCCTGCCAATCGTAATCCTTGGATACCGAATGTATGTATTTTAACCAATTCCGTGAAAGAGCGATCAAAATTCTGAAATGTGCATTCTACTAGAAGCTGTTTTTAATGCTGACTTTCGTTCAGTAAAATCTCAAGATTTAAAAATTTCGCCATGTAGGCGGCTTCTGATTATGCTTCTACCTGGTCGTCTGCAAAATCACACTGGGTAAAAAGTGCCTACCTAAGGAGTGCACATTTCCCTTCATTGCTTTTGATGTCCTCAAAATTTTAAACGGATTTCATTAAACAAATTCACAAAAAGCCTTTTTCCTTGGTAAAGAAAGTTTGCTTTTCTCAAAGTTAATACTTAATAAGAAGTTATATTTCAAGTTTAAATCTTGTAAACTTTGGCTGCCCCTGGCCCAGTGATTTCAAGCTTAATTATGTTCACTTTGCGTGTAGGAAAAATTATATATTATTCATATAACGCTTAGAGGATTCTGCAAAAGAGGGGGACTGGGGTGTTCATCTAATATGCATCGTTGACAAATTGGCAGACGCGATGTCGCATAAAAGTGCCTTTCACAGGTTTAAGATGTCTCATAATTAAAAGATATTTCGAATCGAACGCCATTTGTTTTTATAGGATCAAATCGGATGCACACTTAAATGGCTACGGAAGAAGAACGAAAAAATATTTATATGAGTTTTTCATTTAAGTAATCCGAATTCACTGAGGAGCTTTAGACCAAATAAATAATATTATTTTTTCCTTTTAAGCAGTCGTTTTCTCATCAAGTGTAGTTTTTGCAGTTGACTAAAATAGCTCACTCAAAAGCCGGTATTATGGAGTAACTGAAATGTCTTTGGATAATGCTTCACACTCATCAATTTTACAGCTACAAGTAAATAATCCTTCCTAGTAAAAGACGGCCCTTATGAGTTAGCCCAGTAACTGTACTTCCAGACATTTCCAAGGGCTTGGTATGACCACCACTTGAGGTAGTTTTAGTTGCTGCTGAGTTTTCGAAGTTCACTTTTTATATAGCAACTCTTTTAACGCGCCTAACGGGGAAGCTATTGGAGAGCACTCGAGTTATTTAGTTCTAGATTTTATGATAAACAGTTGGTTTGCAATCGCTGAATTCCTTTACCGTCAAAACACTGAAGTAGATGGACGGCCGCGGGCCGCCAACAGCAGTAGGCATGCAGGTGTGAGATGGGGATGACAGCTGTCAAGGTAACATTCGCAGAACGTTTTTAGCCTCTACGAGGTAAACAAAAGTATGCCAATCGAAAAGAAAGAAAATAGATTGTCTGATTTCTTAAAAGGCAGGAAAAATTGAGCAACAGTGTGCTTAGAGTTGGCGTTATTATACAAATAAACACAAAAAGGCAGGTACAGTAGGTGGACTAACTCATGAAATCTCGACAAAAATTACGAAATGCGTTTCCAGTTCGAAAAAATATTTAAGTAAAGCTGCAAAACCAATCATCATGCAGCCCAATTCTATAATAGTTTGTTTACCCCCCCCCGGAGGCGGGCTTTCGAAAAAACTTCCTTTAGGCTCCGAAGATTTTACCACGTCTGATAAAGCGGTATTGAGCAATGCCTGATTAGTTGTCAAGTCCAGCAGCTTCTCTTAACGTAATCGCTACAGAGGAATTTTCGCAGACCAACCAAAGGAGATTTTAAACTGGCAACTGACCGGGAGATGATGCAACTAGGGCTGCATCTCATACTCTAACGTATATGGAGATACTATAACGAGACAACTGATGGGCATAGCCACTATTCTAGCGTAGAGAAGAAACTTCCAGAAAGCCTAAACGCAAAAGCCACTGGCTGGCCTACCGCGCACAAAAGTACTTTTAAATGCAAAAGAAGCCAGATCACCTCGGTGCTCAAAGAGGCGGAAATGAACGGCCGTTTAGGTACGCCTGAAAATGAACACTTTACTTACACAGACATAGTAGTAGAGTTTCAACTATTTGATCTGTCGAGACAAGCGAGGATGCGAGTTCCAAGAACTAGCTAACCAGAAGTAGAAGCGACCGGAAGCAACCATTAGGCGTCCGGTGATGAGAGCAAAACACCCAACGCCACGACACGATTCACCTACAGTGGTTTGTCGGAGCTGGCGCAGTTGCGGTCAAAAAAATTACGTGGCAGAATTGGAAGACTGATTCGGACGGCGAATAGCCGAATACGCGGCAGCAGTATAGAGGGAGGACGCCAACTCTCATGTCGCGGCCCATTCGACGAGTCCCCGCCACACATTCAAGTTCGATGAAGCCGATATTCTCGCAGGAGGTGATAAACGCATGAGCTGATCAGTTGTTCAACACGGTCGAAACGGTCCTCACGCGAACTTGTCCATATTGCAAATTTTGCGCGGTTGACAAATCATGTCTCTTCAGTTCAGTGAACCAAAATTGTCAAAAATGGCGTGCACCACAGAAGTGCTTTCCTTCTCCCCTCCTTTTTGTGAAAACGTCGGAAAGACTAACTCTTTAGGGATTCATTGCTTGTGGGATGTTCGGTCTATACAAAATCGGCGTATATCAGCACTTTAACATGGTAATTTGCCTTTCTTTCAGCAACAAGTGTTTATGTTAAGTACAGTCAGAGTCGTTCCTTGACAACCTTATATGTTGGTCAGGTTGAAATGTATCCTGACAAACATGCGAGGGTCTTAACCTCAACTGCCCTTCTGATCACTCAGTGACGAACAGGAGTTTCCCCAAAGCAACGAAAACCTTACTTTCATCTGCGGGAATTTGTGAACTTTCTACTGACCAACGGTGAAATACTCGATGCTTCCGTGGGATTCGAACCCACGCGGTTAGGGGAAGGCTTTAGTGCAGCCAGCGCTCTAGCCATCTGAGCTACGAGGCCCCACCAGGGGACGTGAGTTTTATCATATCTAAGCGAAGTTACCCGCGCAACCTACTGCCACTCTTGGAATCCACCAAATCTGATACAGTAAGTTGATTGTCCAAGTAGAATTTCCTACGTAATTCACCTATAATACACCAGATTACTACCAAGCTCACGAAATAACCAGATGTTTTGGTAGATTTTGATTAATTCATTTTGACCCAACTGTGAAAACTCGGCCCCTAAATAGGATTCAAAATCCACGACATCAAGGGAGCGCTTTAGTACAGCCAATGCTCTAGCCACCTGAATCACGAAGCCCTACCGAGAGGCATGAAATTGTAATTCTGGATAAACAGTAAACTGTCTGGCTAAAATATAGACTGCAGCATATAATTTTGTAACCTTCGAAGCTATTCTTAGCATTATATTTATTATTGGGAATTCATCATTTGAGTTAGATTTCTGTGCGCTTACAGTTGAGGACTCCATCGCTTATTCATCCTTGTGAAAATTTAATTAGTGGGAGGGTTTCTGGGAAAGTTCAGCGTTTATGGTCTCAGACAGCAGTGCAACATGCTGACTATTTGATAAGAAAAAAAAGAAGGAGAAGGAGGGGGTAAAAGAGTCTTTGAGTGATGTTCTTGGATTGAGTACACGGAGTACCCATCACTGTAATTAGAAATTTGAAGCGACATGTCGTCATCACTTGAGGTTGGCGTTGGCCACGGCAGAGAGAGCGTTTGTGTCGGGGTTTTCTGACAGCATAACACCGGGTTCGCTAGCTGTATAGTCACTGCCTCGGCCGTTGCTAGTATCCGTTGGCGTAGGCCTTTAGAGAAGCTTGGTGGTGTCCGGTAGACAATCTGAAATGCTTCCTTGGCATCGACTCGGTGATCCGTATCGATTAAATGTGCGAGAATAGAACTCGAAATCGACCGGGTCTCACCTCTGTCTAGCCAGGCGGGCATATGTTCACGTACTCTCTTTACCAGGCGTCTCTTTGTACGGTCGATGTATCCCGCTCCACAAGTGCAAGTGGATTAGTAGATGCACATTGATTTGGCCTGTCGCTCGCATCTTCGCTTATATCGGCAATGATGATCATTGACAACAGGTGACCTAGAAGGCCCCCACAGTTAGAGCTGCATTGAGACAAAGTAGCCGGATGGATTGCCGTTTTCGCGTTACGCGACAAACGCTGCAGACAGCCGAGGAATGCGCGCTTTTTTTACAGAATGCCGGGCACGCAACGTTAGCCTACTCATTGCCTTACGCTCCGCAAATACGCCCTTCAGGTAGCCAATAGCGATCGTCAAGAGGCCAGTCAATGCCAAAACTGTCAACCCATTGAGGAGAAACAGAGTCAGAAATACTTAGTCTTGCACGAAATATTGCGCCTGTGAAATAGACCAGGCTCGTATGGGCCGCCCCAGTCCAGCCAACTCGCCGCACAAGAGGTTTTGCGCGAAATAAAGCCTTATCTTGATTATTGTCGTCTTGTTATTCCAATTAGACCGTGTTGGCTAAGGCTAACTCCGCAATTTATGCATCAGGGCCTGTTCGCTTGCAAATTATGCGCAGGGAATATGGAGGGGAACGCCAAATTGCGGACTCGACTGTGCCATTCACCTGCGCTCTCCTCCCCGCCTCCGGTCTCTCGACTCTGTTTTGACACCGGGTCCAGGTACGGGAGGAGGAAAGAGTGCGATAGATGCTGTACAAGCCCACATTCACTATAAATCACGCACATAACAACGTCCCTGCTCTCATCTTGCTGTGGAACACACGGTGCCCATCGTCGGCAACGACGGTTGAACTGTAATGTGCAAAAGGCGTGTGCTAAATATTCATGGCTATTAATAGAAGAAAATTGTGAGACAAAGGTTGCACAAATATTTACCACACATGCATTCTTTCTAGTGTTTGCTTCTCCGCATTTTAGATAGCAGTTACACTTGACATTAAGTAAGCACTGTTGGAGTGCATTTGAGCGTGGGAACATAAAACAAACCGGCATATGTGTTCCTCAGTCTCCCACCGCATTTTAGAAAAAAGATTTATGCGCGTTGTGCTCTAGCCTTATTCTCGGACGAAAAATCTCGAATTCTAACGACAATTATTTCAAGTGCTCATAAATGCTGACTTTTTCGGTGTATTTTAGTGACTTTCCGATTGCATTTGACATATTTATTTAGCGAGTATACGTTTGCTTTCGATAAATTCTCGTCAGGCCAGTACGTCCATATGGGGGCGGGGCACAAGTCAAAAATATCAGTTTACTACGTGTAACTCTCCGCGCCCTTCCGCTCTCACCTTGCCTTTGTCTTAAAACGAATTGCGCTGGAGCGCAATCTCCTAGTTTCCGACTTGTGTTCGTGTTGATGCGCATGCACTCTTCATTCGATTTCTCCAAGGTAGTTGCAACCCTCATCATTGTCGATTGTTTTCTGGGCAAGTGATGAAGGTTTGATTAACGCCAGCCTCTCCTCTTCATGCCTTCCTTACTTGTGCTTACTTAATAAGCGACTTCAAAATTTGTCGTGTACAAACTCTCTGCTAACTTGACAACGAAATAATTATCTTAGTGACTCATACCTCTTCCCAGCGCAGGACCTACGTTCTAGAGTATACAAGGCACTGTTCTGGCGTCTAAAAATGATACTTCAGTAGTGCATCTTTGTAGCATTGCTCATGTGGAAGGTCACTACTAAGCGCAGAATCAATGAGCACCAAATTACCCATTTTGGTACTTTTGGGTGGGACTGACTAACAGAGCCACCTAAACGGGGCATGGGAATAGGAACCGCCTGCAATACGGGTGGTCTTGGGCCAAATTCCAGTGAAATTGGGGTCACGTTCAAGGATTGGCGTCTGGGGTTAGACTAAGGATTAGGTTTAAGACTTGATTCAAAGGCAACGGTAAGGTAAGTTAGGATCAAGTTTAAATAGTTAAGGCAAGGGCTCATTTTAACAGCAGATTTAACGTTTAATGCATGATGAGGTATAAGGTTGGAGCAACAGATTAGTTTTATATCAGGGTTATTATTAAGAATCGGCCTCTTCTGCCCTGTGAAACAGTTGGTCTGTTCAAATAGGCGCATGTGAAGTTCAGAGTAACTTGGCCTGTTTGCCATAACCAGCAGAGGAACTTATTTATTGCATGCGGACTAGGAGAACATCAAAAAAACAATGCATCCGAATATTGCGGTCGCATCGGCCCACAATATGCTGTCGGTTGGCATGTGACGACTCAGCGCAATCAGCGCGGACACTAGGTTATCACAGCTAGGTCTATGATTAGTGCTTTTGAAACCTACTATCTGCCTTCTAAATATACTCCTCCTATTATCATCATCATCTTTGCGTGGCAAAATTCGTTACTATGAGAACAACTTTAAGTTTATTAAGTGGTTTTCCCTCCTGGTAGTACACGTAATAACTTAGAGCCCAGACACACGAGTTTCGCCAATCTTGCTCTGCTGTATGAAGTAGTTGTGTGCAGATTGGGCTCAGGGGTAGTTTTTCCAGTGTTATTTATATGCATTCTGGTAAATACATGCATGACCCTTCGACCTTCGCTTTTTACGCATACTTTACTCCAAGTCCGCACGTTATTTTCCTAGAAAACAAAGCCAATTCATCCTTTTTTGACAATAGAAACAATCGAGTATGCAAACCCTTGCTTTTGTGCCTATAAAGGGCTTGAGTAGTTAATTTGATAGCCCTCCAACCAGGCTTAGGAAAATGACCCGATTTAAGGTTGCTGCGAGGTTTGAGATGGTGGTTGCCGTAAGGGAAGTTGCTAGAGTTAGGTTTACGTTTGCCGTCTGCATATCGAATGTTTACGACAGTTCGCATGGGGAACGTCAATGCGGAACCTGGTGCTGGATACCATCAAGTGTAAGCTGAACCCTGGAATTGGAACCGAAAATTCGGATGCAACGGTTTCCGTTAACACCGACCTAGCATATTCCGCACGTCATATTTGATTGCTTTTCGTATACTACGCGATGTATGTGATCAACTGCCGGAAATATCAGGGCACTTCCGCCGTTTGTTTTCTTTAAAAAAACGTTAAAAGCCGAATATACGGTCGGTAACCAATCGCAAGAAGTGTTGATTAAACCTTGCAAATGCAAATGCGGTTAAGACATATTGCTTACTTGTGCCTATAATATTATTTATCCTCCGGCATAATCCCGTAATCATTCAGATACGCCAGACCGTTTCCATTTGAAGGCACTTAATTTTGACCATCTGCATTAAATGCGCTGAGTGATAAATTAATAGCTATGTAGCAGGTGCACTTTGTTTATTTTCAATACCCTTATAAATGTGTTTTTAAAACGCACGTCTAACATATTCTTTCTTTCACCCATTTAGCAGCAAACTGTGTCTGTCTCAAGTAGTATACTCGTGAAAAGGGTATATTTGGCTTTAAAACAAGGTTTTCGATTTCAAAATAATTTTAGCCCGATCTGCCATCATATTTGCAACAAGAGTTTTTTAACTATTAGCTCCATGCCCTTCTTGCAAGAAAAACACAAGTCGGGATCATGTTCGGGATTGAGGTAGATCTGTGGGTGAGGGTTGGCTCAGAGTCACGTTTGGAGCAACGGTACAGGTTTATTTGCGTATATTGTTGGAGTGAGAACCCGAGAATATTTCTCCCTTTCCGGAATTATGCGCAGATCCACACTTACTACCTGCGCCGGACGTATCTACAGTGCGTGACCTATCTCATGAAATGTTGGCTGAAATTCTGAACTGCGTTTTCGATTAAGAAGGATTACTTGGTCGCGGTTGTGATACTGATTATCATAAGGCATACTCTTATAACACTTTGGACTCGGCAGGATGTCGGCTGTAAAATGCACTTCTTTTCAATCTCCTGTAGAAAGCGTGCTCGGTAAAATAGGACTACTTAAGTAGCATGCATTTTTCCCATTGATTTTCGATGGTCTTGGAAGTTCAAATATATTTTATAGAAACCACAAGCAAAAATATGCTTTCTTTTAGTCAATCAATAGATAATTACGTCTTCTTTATATTTTATACTTAAGGAAGAAGTATAATTAGGTTTTAAAAAAGTATTCTAATTGTCGAAAAATTTGGAGCCTGATCATTCGTTGCATTAGCACTTAGTGATTTCACTCTACAAGGTGCATGCGTTCCGCATAAAGAAAATCCCATATTTTTCTATGTCATTAAAGAGATATCATACAGGGTCCATTAAAAAATGCAATGGATGCGGACCATGTTGTACATTTCATGAGGAGCAGTGGTAAACGGCCAGGTACGATGCGATGTGAATGGACATATCGCGGTCTTAAAAAGTCTCATAATTAGAAACTTTTAAAAAACCAAAATATAAAAAAGACGTGATTCTCTATTGATTGACTGAAAGAAAGCACATTTTTGTTTGTGGTTTCTATAAAATATATTTGAATTTCCAAGACCATCGAAAATCAATGGGAAAAATGCATGCTACTTAAGTAGTCCTATTTTACCGAGCACGCTTTCTACAGGAGATTGAAAAGAAGTGCATTTTACAGCCGACATCCTGCCGAGTCCAAAATGTTATAAGGGTATGCCTTAAGATAATCAGTATCACAAACGCGACCAAGTAATCCTTCCTAATCGAAAACGCATTTCAGAATTTCAGCCAACATTTCATGAGATAGGTCACGCACTGTATTCCCATGTTTTGTACAGGGAGCCGTATATTGACATGTTACTCACGTTTGCACGTTGGTTGATTTGCTACCGAAGTCGAGTGTGTTGTTGACCACGACAGTCCGCACGCTTGATTTCGACTGTAGCTTTGGAAGAGAAGGGTTCCAGTACAAACGGATGAGATTGTCTGCGACCTGTTTCAACAATTGACATCAAAACGGTGGCAGACATATATTTTTCTGTCAGCATCGATCCGAAGAGCGGTACACACACCTCTGTAAACCCAACAGCTTGCTTTTACTGATAATTTATTTTAGATAAAAATTCGCTTATTCACTTCCTCGCCAGGATATATGGAAATTTTCATAGGTTGCATTGATAGGCCATACTTGACAGCCAAGGGCCCAGACCCATGTTTCATTGATATTTTGTCACTGCATGACGCATTTGCGCGGCGTCGGCTTCTGAGGAGGTCCCTTAGCCTTTCACGTACGCTTTCTGGCAGATTCTCCAGTTTTGGAGTTGCAGGTTCTTGATGTCCTCAAAAATTAATCACTACAAGTCATCACTAAGTGTCAAATAGACTACATTTCTGCAGCTTAACGACTAACTTCTGAGAGCATTCGTGTTCTTAATATGCGTAAATCATTTATGACATTAACAACCTTTTTCCCGTTTTGCCTATCTGTGGTTACCTAGAAAAAAGGCGTTTATTTTAACAATATATTTTGAAAAACTTCGCACCCCTTGAGTCTAACGCTAAGCCCTAATTTTGGGATGAGCAGTCCCAATGCAAAATCCTCAGGGTGAGTTGTCGTAGAAATAGACTGCTTTCATGGACAACAAAAGTGACCGACCATTCATTATCAGAAAAAAGCAAACTGACTCTGAACTGACAATGTGACTAGAAACAGTCAACTCCAGTCTAGCTAAACGCTAACATGAAGAACAGCAAACTTAGAGTAGGTGGGCTAACTCATGAAATGTCAAAAGAAATTCCAAAATGCGCTTTCGTTTCGAAAAGACTAATTAAGTGGGAATGTAAAACCAGTCATATGCAGCATAATTCTATAACGATTCAGTTACCACAGGATGCCGACTTTTGAAAGAACTTCCATCCGGTTACATGCAAACACTACACTCTGTAAAACATGACCACTTAATTAGCATAAAGTCTTCTTACCGATTTTCGTTGCCCTTCAATGTCCCACTATAGTTCATGGAAAACATGCATAAAAATACTCATTATTGTGCCCGTTCGGTAGCTAATTACGTCTTCCTCTAATTTTAAACTCGAAGGACGGACATTATGCCGTCTTGAAAGGGTTTTTCAGTTCCCGAATAGTGTCTATCCCGCTCTACCGTTATACTTTGATTCAGGTTTTTAAAACTACAAGCTGTATATTTTCCACGTACGCAAAATCATGCATTTCTCTACGGTGAGAAAGGGAGAACATATAGGGTTCATAAAATTAAGCTGTGGATTTGATCTATATTGTTAACTTTACAAGCCACATTGGTAAATGCGGAGATTCAACGATTGATGAACGGCCTATCTAAAAGTCCTACAATAAGAAACTTCTTGAAACCAAATTTGCTCCTCCTCCGAGTATACAATTGGAAGAAAACGCAATTATTTACCGAATGAGCAAAAGAATGAATATTTTTGTGCATGTTTTCCATGAACTATAAATAGACTTTTAGGGACATCGAAAATAAATGAGAAAAATTCATGCTTTTAAAGTAGTCATTTTCTACAGAGTGTAGTTTTTCCATGCAGCCGGAAGAAAATTCATTCGAAAGCCGGCATCCTGATGTAACTGAAATATTATAAAATTATTTTGCAGGCTGGCTATTTTTACAACCCTACTTAATTAACTTTTTCGAAGCGAAAAGGCATTTCGTAATTTCGGTTGACATTTCATGAGTTAGCCCACCTACTGTACGTCGACAAAGATAATGCATGTAATCAACTGTAAAATAGAAGCCCAAAACTTCACTTCCGGAATGAGCAGTTATAGGATTTAACCTCTTTTCTGTGAGTGTTTTCAGGGAGCTAGAGTCATCAAACCAATGGAGGGGACTGGAGTAAGACGAACCGTAATGACCACTGACAGGATGGAGGTGTGTGCCCATTGTGTAATTTCATGCATGTGAGATGGAGAGCAATACCGTACTATTAGCAGGCTCAAAATTACCATTTATGAGGATAAATAGTTGAAGGTGGCAGTTGTTATTATTTTGGAATCTCCAAACCTGTGTATATGCATTTTTGCGTTGAAGTTCACTTATCACCTATCTTACCGACAGTTGTGATTGGGCATACACCTGTACAGAGTTGGTATTAAACACCACTCCGTTACACTCGGTTTTCGGTAGACTTTTCTGTGAGTTTGAATGTGCTAAAAACATTATTATACACAGTCTCTTAGTCTTGCAATGTTAGTTTTCTAAGCTGATCCCGCATTTGTCCTCTGTTTGATCAAAGTATCCGGAGATTGTCAAGGTGTTTAACGTGTTACGGACTTATTCCCATAATGATCTCAAACGGTAGCCTGCTTACATAACTAAACGATACCGCAGGAAGGCGGTTTTAAGACAAGCCAAATTTTGGATATCAGCAGTAAGTCACCAGTATGCATTTCATAACATACCTGCTAAAATTGAGCCTAAAAATATTTTATTCTACAGGATATCCTTCAAACGCACACATTCATTGCATAATGCAGCATGGAAACTGAAAGCTATACATCAGAAGGCACATTCGGAACACCGGTGAAACCACTCACGGGCCCAAACCCCTCGCAGCTACAGTGAGTGACCAATCTCATGAAATGCTCGCCTAAATTTTTCAATTTGTTTTCAATTAGGAAGGACTACTTAGCTGGGGTTGTAATGCTGATTACTATGCGGACCAATCCTACAATATATCCCAGATTGCTACCTTTCTGTCGACCTCCTGTGAAAACTGCATTCAGTAAAAATGACTACTTAAATGACATGCATTTTTCACATTGATTTTCATTGGTCTTACAAATTCGAATATATTTTACAAACATCATGCAAAGATATGCGTTCTTTCACTCGTTTAGTAGAAAATCACTTTGTCTTTTATGCCCGACGGTGTATATTAAAGTATTTAAAAAGTTAACTAATTCCCGAGTAATTTCAAGCCTGATCAGCCATTGCAGTGCATGTTTTCTATAAAATATATTTAAATTTATAAGACCATTAAAAATCAATGTGTTAAATGCGTGCTAATTAAGTAGTCATTTTTACCGAATGCAGTTTTCCCTACAGGTAAACAAAAAGTGTCTTCAAAAACTAACATTCTGGCATGTCCGAAATATTGTAGGATTAGGATAATAAGCAGTGTCTCAACCACATCTACGTAATCCTTCCTAACCGAAAACGTATTTCAGAATTTCGGCCGACATTTCACGAGATCAGTCACTAACTGTACGTTATACAGCGGAACAAGATTGGTCAAACATGCTTTTCTGGGCTTTTTACTAGTATCTATGCTCCAGTGCGGTAAACCACCCAGTATCCGTAACCCTCGTATCTTTTAACACTGGTTTTCTGGAATACAGGCGCAAGAACGACTTTGAGTGAATTCAGAATGTGCGTAGTCGAACTTGCGTGAGAGCGACTGTGAAGTGAGTTGACTGCTAGCCTGCGAAATACTTTCACTTGTCTGCAGTAGCTGAAATAAAGCAGCGAAGGTCACCAGTTGGCCAAGGTTGGCGCAAAATGATTGGTTAAGCGTACATCCAGTCGCCAACCGTCTACGATTAACTGCACTGGGGATGGAACCGAGATCGGCGTATTTCGATGAACTAAACTGGACTGGTAACTTATAAATGGTTTAGCAAGCATTGCCTTGCAAATATCAGATACAGCAATACCTCTACCACCGAAGAAGGAAATAAGCAAATAGGGGTGTTTTCAAAAGCTACAATCCTCCCGCTAGTATATAAATATGCGACAAGGCGATGAAGGAAGAAATTAAGAGAGGTGAGAAGTACTGCAGTCGTAGTAGTGTAAATAAGGGTAACACGTGATTATGTAGCCGCACCTACTGTTGACCTCCTTAGTTATTATGAGTTGATGTGATTACGTCGGCACAGTGTTGCTGTACGTTGCGGTGTATGTTCTGTTGGCGGCCTTGTTTCCTTGTTGCCTTCTCTACCTTCTTTGGTCAAATGCCGGTGCCTGTTAGGCTTTCGGGCTGCGGTTGAGGGTTAGGGTTAGGGCTTAGCGCAACTATTTCTCAACCACTTTAGGTGCAATCACGCATTTCCAATAGCTCTCTCTTGCATACAGCGCGTGACCGATCTCGTGAAATACTGGCCGAAATTCTGAAATACGTGTTCGATTAGGAAGGATTACTTAGGTGGGGTTGTTATTATTGATTAGCATGCAACACAACCCTTTAACATTTAGGATTCACCAGGATGTCGGCTTTTGAATGTAACCCTTTGTGACCTCCTGCGTAAACCGCACTCGGTAAAAAAGGACTGCATTTTTGCTCGTTTGGTAGAATATCATATCGTCTTCGTATTTCATACCCGAGAAAAGAGTATATTTAGGCCTTAAAAAGTTTCTAGTTATGAAATGTTTAAGACCGTTCAATGTCCATGCATGCAGGATCGCACATGTCCGTTTACCAAGGCTCCTCATGAAACGTACAACACAGTCCAGATCCACTGCAAAATTTTATGAAATCTATGTGGTATCGTCTTTAAGGCCTAGAAGAATATACGATCTTCCTTATGCGGAAAGCATGCAACTTGTAGACTGAAGTTGCTAAACGCTCATGCAATGGCAGATCATACCGAAACTTATTCAGGAATTGAGGAACCTTTTAAAACCTAAATAGACATTCTCTTCGTGCATAAAATACGTAGACAATTTGGCTTTTAAACAAACAAACGAAAGAAAACATGCTTTTGTGCATGTTTTCCGTAAAATATGTTTAAATTTATAAGACTATAGAAAATCAGTAAGAAAAAGGTATTCCACTTAAAGAATCATTTTTTACCGAGTGTGGTCTTCAGGTCAAAAAGAAGTGCATTCAAAAGTCGACATCCTGGCGTATCCGAAATACCATAGGATTATGCTGCATGATAGTCAATATCACAACCCCACCTAAGTAATCTTTCCTAATCAAATACGCATTCCAGAATGTTGGCCAACATTTCGTGAGGTCGGTCACGCACTGTACAACAACATGACCTCGTCACCTGTGCGTTTCCCGGCCCCACGTGTACAAATCCCTATTACCACCGTTATCGTATTATAGGCGGCTGGGATTTGCTCACTTCAGCTGCGGCTACATAATCACATCTGACCAAAATATGGTTCTCGAGCAGTCTGTATTTATTCTTTTAGGGAAATTTTGACGTATTTTACCGCTCAGTTGCAGAAGGGATCTAAATACCGATCAAGATTTAGTCCAATTCTTAAACTTTTACGCCAAATCAGATCATTCTTTTTCAATCTATCTTACATGCAAAATCAGACACTGAGGACGACTTAGAGCCCGGGAAGATTACTGTGCACTGAAGAATGATAAAAAGTAATGGCCTCAAAAACATAGAGTAAAGAAAACCATTTCTGCCCATTTTGTAACCACAGTCTTTCCCTGTATTTGGAAATTTAAGTTAAAATTCGGGAATGGCAGAATGACGAAGACCAATTAGTCGGAAATAGTCTTCTCATTCATCTCCATCATCTTCGGCAGTATTATTGTAAATCTTAAGTCTTAGTCGATTCTACACGGTCAGCACTAGCCAGAGCCTACTCCGGGTAGTCGAAATCAGATGCAGGCGTCATTCATGAACCGTATGCACAGTAAAGGTCGCACCTCTGCGTGATGATTCAATCATTCTTGGCAGCTACTAGGCCAATAAACGAGGGTGAACTCTGAAAAAACCTGTTTGTAGTACACCCAAGCTTCCACTCGGTAGAACGAAGTATACTAATCAACCGAAATCTTGCGTTCTTAAATATGCCCTAGGCCCGATTCCAAATTCCAATCACAGCATTTTAAGCTAAATTTTCAAGTCTCAGTACCTTTCGATTTTTCTGTAGGTTCCGAAAATTCAGACAACTGGAACATCCCGCTATTTCTCCAGTTAGACTTTATTAGACCAATGGACTTTGATCGAACAGATCAACAAATAGTTGTTCCTAGTTGATGTTCTCGGCTAAAAGCAAAGACAAGTTAGACACAAAAAAACCTTAATGAAAAGACTGTCGACACAATTATTCCCAGGAAACATATGTACTTACACGAGTAAACGAACACCGGCAACAAAATCCAATGTTTGAAAAACTTCCCAACAGTTCTGTTGTTGAAGGATTTGCCAATAAACCAGGCAACGTTTTGTGTTTTTTGTCTGATCAGACATGACGTTGGGATGCTTTCATATTTATGCATGAATACTCAAAATTCCGTTAAATGTGACCATTACAACCTATCAGATTTAGGGGAAAAATATTAACGATCAGGTCCAGAAATTAGCGTTCCCGAATAAACTGTGAGAAATGTGTTAACCATCCTATTAATGAGGAAGTATGCCGGGAAAATCTTATGTCTACTGATATTAGCAATTAAATAGTGCCGCCTCTTCCTTAAAAAACGACACGATGATAAAAATATGATTCTAGATAAGTTTTCTAACAATCTTCGGGGCTATTTCACTATAATTCGCTACACGTCTAAGAAGCGGGTCTTACATGGGCCAGATGACAAATGTTACCCGGTCCAATATGTTTATTTGCATAGTTTGGCCGACGTTAGCTTATTTGACAGAGTGATAACTAAAGGGACTTTGTAATTAGACCGCCTGTCGCCCATAACCTCTCTCTCTTCATATCGGCCGCAGCTGCTGACATTCCTAACCACAAAGGCGAAGCCGTCCTCAGATCCTACCTGACAGTAAGACGCAATTCCGACCTCTCCCTCTGTCTTCTGATCCTATTTTTTACGCAAACCGCTTGTCTGTTTCTTTTGACTGCTTTTCTTTTATTCTTCACCTCCGACCGTTTTCCAATCATTCCTCTGCCACTACGCAAATCGCCCAAGAGCGTGTAAGGAAAAAACCACCCATTCCTTGTTTTCTGTCAGTTGACCAGATGGCTTATTTCCCAGTTGTCTGCAACCACTCGGAAAATGAGAGATCTCGTGCAGGTAGAGAACGCTTGTTGCTAGAATAAACTGAATTGCCACGCCGTATAGTCCCTTCACAGAGAATTGGTAATCGGGTTCTTTAAAATATTTCCCGTTATGCCAAGTTGAGCAGCAGTGAGGAATATAACTGTTTTCGGTCTGCTCTTGGAACTGCCTAAAAATTCATCTCATTTTCCATTGGATGATTCTTCTTCCGAAGAACTCCACTGGTAGTTTGGGCAGGACACTGGCTGTGCGGAGTGCTGATTCCCAATGCATGGTGGAAAATTACGCACACATTGACACTGCTGATTGAAATGACTGTCAGAATCCAGCTTTCTTCCGAAATAATTGTTTGTATTTTCCGAGCAATGTTGATGGTGTAGTTCATGAAATATGCCTCAATTAACGAACAATCACTTACCATTCTGAATGCCGTCCAAATAAGTCCACCAAAGCTCCAAATCAGTATTGAGTAATCTCCAGATAAATAAGAGTGTTAAATAAACACTACAAGTACCATTTTGTCGATTGGAGAAAAAGCGAGAGTGTCGAAAACGCGGAAATTCGTGCTTAACTAGTAGTCCCAAGTCTCGAAAGCATTCAATCTATCTTTACTCAGTAACGTTCAAAAACTACTCTTTTTCACACATTGTCATTAAATGTCTTTCAAGAACTAATGCCATATGAAATTATCCTAAAGCCGAAATTGTTGAGAAGGTAATCAGTAAACTTTCTCAGAATTCAGTAAGAAAGCTGACAGAAGTCAGCCCTCCCGTCTCAGACCACGCTTTTCGACGGAAAAAATATCCTCTATTCATCCCTCGGTGAAATTTAGTTTTTTGACTTGATTCATCACATATTTACATGATTTTTTAAGAGCAGAAACGGTCCTATTGTAAGGAATCTTTGGCAGCGATATCGACTTCGGCTGCACTCCACTTAACATTTCTTCGATTTGGATGCAGTTTGAAAAAGCGCGCCGTTTTTACATCGCTGACACCTGATTTAGACATCGGGTTTTGCCAAACTTTGTTTCTTTCTTTTCTGAATTCTGCCTGGTTTTTGTGACTAATTATGCTGACAGACCCTTTCATACAGCCTTTTGATTCTGAACACAAAACTGCTCGTCTACGTAAATATCTGACTTCATAAAGCGGTATATGCACAGTGACTTTTTAAAGTTGTAGTTTTCGCCCACTTTCGTTAACTACTGTCAAAGAACTAGTGTTGTATGAAGTCTGGCACGGCGTCGATTGCGTAGTGTCCGACCATGTAGTTCGAGATCCTGTTGCGCAAAATCGATGCAAGTTTCCGTTTCCTATTCCCCGAGATGTGGATGATTAAAGCAAAGGGCATTTCGTTTGATGTTGCTGATGGAGACGTCACCGAAATAAGAATTTCCACAAAGTCGCACGATGAGAGGCTGGTCAGTGACTATGAAATTTAAATATGATTGGCAAATACAATCGTAAGCATACCATTTTGTGTATATAATGAGAACTCTGTCAACACTCTGATTATGTTATTTTCAACACAGTTGCTAAGTTAACTAAAGTTGAGGACTGTTTTAGCAAAGACGTCTTCCGCATAATTTAGTCCGGTCTTTTGTACTGCCGTCATGTCTTCGTCCGTATAAAAATGTGGAACGTCACAACTAAGGACGTTTATAATGTCGGAAACTATTGTGATTTTGGCCGCTGCAGACGAACAGTGACGCAAGCAGAACCAGAATCTGTTTGTTTACCGGGCAGAGCTCAGCAGATCGGTACTTAATTATTTTAATTTTATTTGATCTTGCACTACAGTGGGCATATATTTTTTTCAACGCTGTGGATTACTTTAACACAAAAAACGAAATATTCGGCAGAATTCATCCGGACGACCTACCTCCTCTCCATTAAAATTATTACAAAGGACTTGAAACTACTTCCTCGGACAGATGGCGGACTTAGTTTTTACCAATGTAGTGCACTCAAGTCTCTCTTTTCACATATTTCCTGTTTAGGTCCCTCGCAATAAAACTCCGCCCTACTTTTTACATTTTTCGCCTGTTCGTCGGAAATTTGTCCACTCTAGTGCCTAAAGAAAGTGCATAATCCATCCTAGCACTAAGCAAAGTGCGGCTTCGAATGCTAATGGAGCACCAACGGGGTAGAGAACATTCGCCACACCTTTCTCCCCGGTTTAAGCGTGGCCTCTTCCAGACTTGCGCCGTCTATGTCCGGTCTACCTTTAAAGTGGAAGCTTGGCCTTTCTACAAGAGCTCAACCGATACCGACGTAAACATGGGCCGTAGGCGGCGCCGAAATATGTTGCGATCAGGTGGACTCCCCTCTCCCTCCCCCCCCCCAACCCCGGCGCAATCGAAATGGCCAACTTTTTTAATCTCTGCGCTTCTAAAATTGCCATACTTTTTGGACACTCTAGCGGCATTGCCTACAGCAGACTGAAAACTATTTGGGCGTATTCCGCAGCACATTAAAAGCCGCACACGAGAGTGCGCGTTACGAAAATAACAAATTTCCTATGGTTGCTAAGCTGGCTCGCTTAGATGTTAGTGGGCGTAGAACGCCTACTGATTAAATGTCTCCTACTCGTCCCGGTTCTTTAAATGTAAATCACAGGAAAAGTTATGCATTTAACCAGATTGCGGTGGGATTGCGTAGGCGAAGCTGTTGTAAACTGAGTGAAAAGGCTTACTGCGGCCAGAGCCAAACATGTCAGCCTCCCTTGAGTGTAATTTTATTATTATTGATACGGAAAATGTCAATTGGGAGTGTTATATCCGGACGGGAGCGACAGAGGAGTTACGTGGGGTTTGGCTGTGATGATGGTGGTGGTGGTGGTGGTGGTGGTGGTGGTGGTGGTGGTGGTGGTGGTGGTGGTGGTGGTGGTGGTGGTGGTGGTGGTGGTGGTGGTGGTGGTGGTGGTGGTGGAGGATGAGGAAGAAGAGGAAGAAGAAGAAGAAGAAGAAGAAGAAGAAGAAGAAGAAGAAGGAGGAGGAGGAGGAGGAGGAGGAGGAGGAGGAGGAGGAGGAGGAGCAGGAGCAGGAGCAGGATAAGGAGCAGCAGCAGGAGGAGCAGCAGTAGCAGTAGTAACTACGGCCTGTGTTCTAAAATCAGCTTGATGACATCTTTTTCTCCCCTGGGGAAACTGAATGCACGGACTCCAATCTTGAAAAGTGGTTTGGGTCAGAAGTCTACGGTGGGAACAAGCGAGGATACAGAAACAAATGAATCCTTCCATTAGAATGCTCACAACCCCACAAAATCTAGTTTACATATTCGCAATAACTAATAAAAACCAAAATATGTCCCTTTCTACAAGGACTCTAATCGCAGCATTATTACTCCTTACGATATGGAACAAGCGTAAACTGTCCTACAGAAAATAGCACTTATCGGTTGCCTAGAGTATAAACCATCAAACGTGAGTCCTGCAAGTAGGTCTTATTCTGCTGGAAATCGAGTCGCGCATCGAACAGTAGGCGTCAGTTATGGCATACTCTGAAAGCACTAGTCCAAGGGTGAGGTGGGGTTTTCGGAGTGCCGTTGGGTACGCGAACCGTCGGACGTTCAGAACGCCGTCTTCAGCTGGGTTTTCCTGGTAAGTGGTCCGTGATGCATTATAAGACTGTCACCTTTAATTGCACATAGAGGGTCAGTTAACTGCTCTAAATCTTGGAAGACGAAGATGTGATCGCTGGAATAAGAAGTTTCTTGGCCGACATTTCGGATTCTCACTCGAATCCATCATCAGACATAGTCGCAGATAGGGGTAATGGTTGCACAAGGAGTGCAGTATTTATAGTACGTGGCAGCCGTGGGACCATATGCGTACTATAATTAACGGCTCTCGCAATCATCGCTGGGTTCGTAATTGATGCGACGGTGGCTTGTCAGTTCGAGTCAGAGCCGTTAATGCCCATGATTTCGTCATCCGTGCTGGTTGCTGGTGTGACGACTGCTCGGCAAACTGGCTCACTGTCACTGTGATAATTGCTCGCCCGCGCCCTCCCCACGTGACTGATTCTCCTGCCCAGGGAAAATCTCAGCACGGAATATGGTACCAGGAGGTCATTGTGCTTTTTGATGGATTGCGGGCCTGAGAACCATGACTCGAGCAGGTCGCGGCTCCCGCGTTTATCACCCCTTGCGAGGATTTCGGCCTCTTGAAATTTGAAAATATGGCCGGGTCCCGTCGACTGTGCCGCCACCTGAGAGTTGGCGTCTCCCCGCCTCACTGCTGCTGCGTGCTCGGCAAGTCGCGTACGGAGTAATCTCCCAGTTTCTCCGACATAATTGCTTTGTCCGCAACTACACCAGATCCGGTAAACGACTCCAGACGTTTCCTGCCGTGGCAGCGGGTCTTTTGGCCTCATTACTTGGCGACTAATGGTTGCTTCCGGCCTGTGTGCAACCCCAACTCCAAGTGGAGTGAGAAGACGACTGACGGCTTCCGAGACGTTCTTCACGTAGGGAACGCCAATGGGTTCGCCGATATCGGGACTCATAGCCGAGGCGGTCCTTCAACGGCTGTATTCGCTGGTTTTCCGACACCACAGACCGAAATTCTGGGCTCGGTATGTGGATGACACCGTCGTCATCGAACGGGATCAGGTGCTGACTTTCAAAGAACAACTCAACGCCGTCTTCCCGGACATTCAATTTACGATGGAGGAGGAGGAAAACAATCAGCTGGCCTTCCTGGATGTCCTCGTCTGACGCAAAGATTGTGGAGGCCTAAAAACCAAAGTGTTCAGGAAAGCGACAAATACGACGCAAATACTGAACTTCAATAGCAACCACCCGATCAGTCACAAACGCAGTTGCGTAAGGGCGCTATACCGGCGTGTTGAGACGCACTGCAGTGAAATGGAAGACAAGGTTGCTGAATTACAATATCTTCGACGGGTAATGAGAGCCAATGGCTACCCGCGCAACTTTGTCAACCAGTGCATACGAAAAGGACACCAGAGACCAAATCCAACTAGCCCCAAATTTTGGCGGGCTCTTCCGTACGTGAAGAACGTCTCGGAAGCCGTCAGTCGTCTTCTCACTCCACTTGGAGTTGGGGTTGCACCCAGGCCGGAAGCAACCATTAGACGCCAAGTAATGAGGCCAAAAGACCCGCTGCCACGGCAGGAAACGTCTGGAGTCGTTTACCGGACCTGGTGTAGTTGCGGACAAAGCAATTATGTCGGAGAAACTGGGAGATTACTCCGTACGCGACTTGCCGAGCACGCAGCAGCAGTGAGGCGGGGAGACGCTAACTCTCAGGTGGCGGCACACTCGACGGGACCCGGCCATAATTTCAAATTTCAAGAGGCCGAAATCCTCGCAAGGGGTGACAACCGCGTGAGCCGCGAGCTGCTCGAGTCATGGTTCTCAGGCCCTCAATCCATCAACAAACACAATGACCTCCCGGTGGCCTATTCCGTATTGCGATTTTCCCTGAGCAGGAGAATCTGTCACGTGGGGAGGGCGCGGGTGGGCAATTATCACGGTGACAGTAAGCCAGTTTGCCGAGCAATCGTCACACCAGCATCGAGCACGGATGACGAAATCGCGGCAATTAACAACTCGGACTCGGACCGCCAAGCCACCGCCGCATCAATTACGACCCCAGCGGCGATTGTGAGAACTGTTAATTGCAGTGCGCATACGGTCCCACGGCAGCCACGTGCTATAAATACTGCATTCCTGGTGCCACCTTTACCTCTATCTGCGAATGTCTCTGATGATGGGCTCGAGTGAGAACCCGAAACGTCAGGCCAATAAACTTCTTGTCCCAGTGATCGCATCTTCATCTTCTGAACTGCTACCTGGGACTCGCCTGTTCGCTTCTATCAGCAATCTTTTTGGGCGCGAAGCGCTCCGATCGGCTCGACGGTGGGAAACCTTTGCCCTTCGAGAGTCGTCAACATATGCGCAGATTCGATTTCTGCACAGGTGTCTCGACAACAATGTGCTGCCGAAGTGCGTTTCATACAAACCTCCGGTCAACACAGAGCTGGCGAGACGCGCAGTACTTCAGCACGGCCGACGAATGATCCGAGTGCTCCTTCAAGACTGTCACTCACGGATTCGCAAATACCGTCAGAGGATTGACCAAGAGAAGGCAAGGTGCTGCGAGTTCATGGGCGAGGACGGCATAAAACTGCTTCAGCAGAGGCTGGCCGAACGAACCCGCGAACATAAAGCAACGCGAGAAGCAGCCCTAGAGAGCAAATTTCGTAAGCTGCCTGCTCCAATGTCATCCAAGAACGACAAACTGGTGCACAACTTGTCGTCAAAGGAGCTGACGGAGGAACAAATGCAGGTTTTACGGCATGAGGCCTCATTCAACACAGCCGATGCCAAACCTGCCAACATGATCGCAGCAGTGGAATCAATCCTCAGCCAGACGGGAGCGACAGACGAAACGAAGAACCTCATTCGACACCAAGTGTCCTCCCTCCTCATGGCTCATAGGCCGCGCGATGTGCTTTCCAAGGTCGAGCGTGATGCACTTAAAGAACTCAGGGCCGACAACGACCTCGTTATCGTGCCTGCGGACAAGGGGCGTTCAACGGTCGTATTGGACAGGACAGACTACAATCAAAAAGCCAAAAGCTTGTTGGATGATCGTCAGTCCTATGTGCCATGCGAATCCAACCCCATGAAAACGCTGACACGCGAGATTAACGCGACGCTGTTGGCAATGGAGAACTCAGGTGCAATATCGCCAATCGACCGACGCATGGCGAGAGCACAAGAAACGGCCCTAGCCCGATTCTACGGTCTCCCAAAAGTGCACAAAGAGGGCGCTCCTCTCCGGCCTATCGTGTCACTAAAGGGCACTCCAACCTACGGACTGGCAAAGTGGCTGTTCCAACGTCTCAAGTTTCTGACCTCCGATTCGAACACCACAGTCAGCTCGTCAACGCAATTCTTGGAGAAACTTAAAGGAGTAAGTCTCCTGCCAAGCGATATCATGGTTTCCTTTGATGTCACGTCCCTTTTTACTTCTATCCCGCAGGACCTGGCAGTCGAGACAATCGAACTACTCCTACGAGAGAAGTACGACGAAACGGAGAATCGCCTCGGACACGCCCAAATCATCCAGCTCCTGAAGTTCTGTCTCAAGACGTACTTTACATTCGACGGAACAATCTACGAGCAGGTGAAGGGAACGCCAATGGGTTCGCCGATTTCGGGACTCATAGCCGAGGCGGTCCTTCAACGGCTGGAGTCGCTGGTTTTCCGACACCACAGACCGAAATTCTGGGCTCGGTATGTGGATGACACCTTCGTCGTCATCGAACGGGATCAGGTGCTGACTTTCAAAGAACAACTCAACGCCGTCTTCCCGGACATTCAATTTACGATGGAGGAGGAGGAAAACAATCAGCTGGCCTTCCTGGATGTCCTCGTCTGCCGCAAAGATTGTGGTGGCCTAAAAACCAAAGTGTTCAGGAAAGCGACAAATACGACGCAAATACTGAACTTCAATAGCAACCACCCGATCAGTCACAAACGCAGTTGCGTAAGGGCGCTATACCGGCGTGTTGAGACGCACTGCAGTGAAATGGAAGACAAGGTTGCTGAATTACAATATCTTCGACGGGTAATGAGAGCCAATGGCTACCCGCGCAACTTTGTCAACCAGTGCATACGAAAAGGACACCAGAGACCAAATCCAACTAGCCCCAAATTTTGGCGGGCTCTTCCGTACGTGAAGAACGTCTCGGAAGCCGTCAGTCGTCTTCTCACTCCACTTGGAGTTGGTGTTGCACACAGGCCGGAAGCAACCATTAGGCGCCAA
>CACRXP010000142.1:160135-191537 GCA_902702965.1 Spirometra erinaceieuropaei
AGGAGGAGGAGGAGGAGTAGGGGAAGGGGGAGGGGGAGCAGCAGCATCAGTAACTACGGATTATGTTCTAAAATTAGCTTGATGACGTCTTTTTTCCCCTGGAAAACTAAATACACGGACAACAATCTTGAAAAGTGGTTTGGCTCAGAAGTCTACGGTGGGGACAAGCGGGGATAAAGGAACAAATGAATCCTTCCATTAGAATGCTCACAACCCCACAAAATCTAGTTTACATATTCGCAATAACTAATAAAATCGCAAATATATCCCTTTCTACAAGGACTCTGGTCGCAACATAATTACTCCTCTCGATATGGAACAAGCATAAACTGTCCTGCAGAAAGTAGCGACTTATCGGTTGCCTAGAGTATAAGCCATCAAACGTCAGTCCTGCAAGTCTATCCATCAGTATTTCTTATTCTGCTCGAAATCTAGTCGCACATCGAACAGTAGGCGTCAGTTATGACATACACTGAGGTGGGGTTTTCGGAGTGTAGTTGGGTAGGCCAGCGGCTAGCCAGAGTAACGGTGGCACAAGGATTGCAGTATTTATAGTACGTGGCCACCATGGGACCATATGCGTACTGTAATTAACAGCTCTCGAAATCACCGCTGGGGTCGTAATTGATGCGATGGTGGCTTGCCAGTCCGAGTCCGAATCGTAAGTTGCCGCGATTTCGCCATCCGTGTTGGATTCTGGTGTGGCGATTGCTCGCCCGCGCCCTCCCCACGTGACTGATTCTTCCGCCCATAGAAAATCTCAGCACGGAATACGGTAACGGGAGGTCATTGCGCCTGCCGATGGATTCCGGGCCTGAGGACCATGACTCGAGCAGCTCATTGCTCACGCGATCGTCACCCCTTGCGAGGAGTTCAACCTCTTGAGACTAAAATATGGCCGCGTCCCGTCGAATGAACCGCCACCCGAGAGCTAGCATCTCCTAGCCTCACTGCTGTTGCGTGTTCGGCAATTCGCGTACGGAGTAATCTCCCAGTTTCTCCGACATAGTTCCTTTGTCCGCAACTGCACCAGATCCGGTAAACGACTCCAGACGTTTCCCGCCGTGGCTTTGGGTCTTTCGGCCTCATGACTTGGCGCCTTGTGGTTGCTTCAGGCCTGTGTGCAACCCCAACTCCAAGTAGAGTGAGAGGACCAATGACGGCTTCCGATACGTTCTTCACGTACGTAAGAGCCCGCCAAAATTTGGGGCTAGTTGGATTTGGTCTCTGGTGTCGTTTTCGAGTGCACTGGTTAACAAATTTGAGCGGGTAGCCATTGGTTCTCATTACCCGTCGAAGATATTGTAATTCAGCAACCTTTTCTTCCATTTCACTGCAGAGCGTCTCAACGCGCCGGCATAGCGCCGTAACGCGCTGCGTTTGTGACTAATCGAGTAGTTTCTGTTGAAGTTTGGTATTTGCGTCGTATTCGTTGCCTTCCCGAACACTTTGGATTTTAGGCCACCACAATCTTTGCGTCAGACGAGGACATCCAGGAAGGCCAGCTGATTGTTTTCCTCCTCCTCCATCGTAAATTGAATGTCCGGGAAGACGGCGTTGACGTGTTCTTTGGATTCCAGCACCTGATCCAGTTCAGTGACGACAAGGATATTATCCACATAACGATCTCAGCATTTCGGTCTGCGGTGTCAGCAAAACGGCAACTCGAACCGTTATCGGACCACCTCGGCTATGAGTCCCGAAATCGGCTAACTCATTGGCGTTCCCTTCACCTGCTCGTAAATTGTTACGTGGAACGTAAAGTACGTCTTGAGACAGAACTGCTGAAGTTGAATGGTTTGGACGTGTCGGAGGCGATCCACCCTTTCGTCGTATTTCTCTCGTAGGAGTAGATCGATGGTCTTGACTGCCAGGTCCTGCGGGATAGCAGTAAAAGGGGGGATGTGACATCAGAGGAAACCGTGACATCGCTTGGCAGGAGACGTACTCCTTTAATTTTCCTCAAGAATTTTGTTGACCAGCTGACTGTGGTGTTCGAGTCGGAGGTCAGCAACTTGAGACGTCGAAAGAGCCACTTTGTCAGTCCGTAGTTTGGAGTGCCGCAGAGGAGCGCCCTCTCAGTGCACTTTTGGGAGACCGTTAAATCGGTCTAGAGCCGTTTCTTGCGCTCTCGCCATGCGTCGGTCGATTGGCGATACTGCACCTAAGTTCTTCATTGCAAATAGTATCGCGTTAATCTCGCCTATCAGCGTTTTCATGGGGTTGGATTCGCATGGGACATAGGACTGACGGTCCTCCAGCAAGCTTTTGGCTTTTGCTTGTAGTCTGTCCTGTCCAGTACGACCGTTGAACGCCCCTTGTCCGCAGGCACGATAACGAGTTCGTTATCGGCCCTGAGTTCCTTAAGTACATCTTTCTTCTTAAATTTCTTCGGAAATTTATGCTCAAATGAAGAAACAAGATTTTCTGGCTCGAAATGATAACGACAATCTTCTACTAAAAGGGGACGCCGATAAAAGGGAGCAGTATTCGAGTGAACCGACCCTCGCTAGCGTCATGTCACCAAAGGATACACGTTCAGTCGGTTGTGGAATGTATACAATCGATTGCCTGAAGTGTGATTACGTAATAGCTGGTCCCTCGGATGTGGCCGACGGCCACAATAAAATTTACGCCCAACCCCAAAACAAATGTTTCAGCCGAATCTGTAAATCGGACCGAATTATAGGTTCATAGAAAACAAAATCGCTTAAGACACTGCCAACTCTTACCCTCCCGTAGCAATAGTCTTCGCGCGCAGCTCTGTTCCAAACAATCGTTCTTTTTAGCATAGTCCTGAACATATACCAAATAACAGTGACAAGCGTAAGTCTAACCCGGTCAGTTTTCGATTATTCTAATTGAAGTGACCTGACCATAAATCATGCTGTAACCGCAATAACAGACCAAACTCTAACCGCAATTGCAGCACACGCCCCACTCACACGAGGCTTAGACAAGTTGAGCCACAGCCGATACGTAACTTTTCAACTAAACCAAACCCTAACGGTGAATCTTAACCATCGTCTGGTCTGGCATAGCATAACCAAAACTGATAGAACCGAATAGGCGATTTCCAGGAAAGATTTCAGAAGAAGAGGATGGGATTGTCGGAGCTTGAAGTTTGTTAACTCAAAATTCCATTATCAGTCCTCATATTCTGCCATAAATCTTAACTACTGAAACGCATATAGTAGCATATGGGATAAGCCGTTAGAAGCGTCTATAGTGACATCTTTCCCAAAATTCAAGGACAAAGTAGACATATTCCGACGATCGCCTCTTCTTCGGCTATGCCATCCGAAATTTTATTTTGTAATTATCAGTCAAGTCAGTGTAAATGCACTGTAAATATTTCTGTCCCTCATTTGGGGAATACAAGGAAGGAAAAAGTAGAGGAAGATTTGCTTTCACTGGAATGATAACGGCACAGAACCGTCTGACCTCACCTAACTTCTGTAATGTCTGCGAATCATACTGACAAAACTTAGATACATTCTGTCCGGCTTCTTTCCTTTTGTCAACTCCCTTGAGCCGGAGCTACAACGTAGTAGAGGGCACCCGGGTTCAAGCGGACTATCATTGAGCTCCACTACTGTGTGATATCAAATATTGCCGACCGCATTTTGCATAACGCTAGCTAGATTGTAGGGCGCTGAATTTACTACCAATAGAATCCCTGGACCTTCTTGTTTAGGATTGAAATTAAATTGGTTAGCGGTGGTAAAAAAGCTAAAAATGGGCGTCCCACTCTCTGGTTCCATTGTCAGTATTGCTATCTCAATGTCTCCAAGTCAGAGGCTAAACACACATCGGAACACATGTACACTAATCAATGACCACGTCAGGTCGATGAACTCCCCTCCCACGTACTATGACACTCCAATGGTCTTATCTGCCATCTACATTGGGTAACCTGCAAAGTTAATTTCATGGCTAGACACAGTCGGCGGCTTTATTACACGCATCCACCGTAGGTCAAGAGTGCGATGATGATTTTGGACCAAGTTTTTTTTAAATTGAGTAACCAGACTTGCGAACGAGTTGCTAACCATGTTTCATGAAATTTTAAGCTGTTATTTTAGGTTGTTGTGCAAAAACGAATTACACACGATGTACAGAAAGGCAAGGTCAATGCAATGGAGTTGGTGCCGCTAGATCGGGTCTTACTGCCTTGTTGTTTTTGTGTCCTGTTCAGTCGCTTTGATACCCAAGGGCTAACGTCTCTGCCAGGAGAAGTTACTTTATGGTCTGACATTTCGAGAAGTGATTTCAGCTATTCAATTTCCTGTCCCCAGCTCCCATATTTTGCCTGGTTCTTTGGTCGCCATTATTGACTGTGGGTCTAAATCATACCCCTGGTTTCCCCGTGAAATATGCAGACTTTGGCTTAAGAAAGATAAGGTCATCGCCACTTAAGATTCGTAAATTCCGAAGCCTACAGAAACAGATATGACGTGATTCCGTGGTCTATCAAAAAAACACAATCCGAATTGGCCGAACAGTCTTGTAAGCTGGTTATACCTGTTTCTGGCCGAGGACTCACAGAGAACCGCGCACTCTAAAGAGTAATCGCTTAATTAAATAAATGGGGTTGTGACCGACCTGAATGAGTGGGTGATTTCATTTGTAGCGTCCTCGCTTTAGACGTCTATACACGAGCCATCGCGATCGAAGTACTCAGTGGCCTTCTGTTTCAAGCTTACGACGAGAACAAAGGCCAGCTCATAGCTCCGGATGTCATAGAACTTGGGACATTCCTAACCAGCAAATTAAAGATATCCCGATTACTTCACCAATTCTAGGGGCTCGTCGATGAGGCTGTTCTCTTAAAACGCGAAAGACGGGAGAAATGCAAACCAAGCCAACTTTTTCATAACTGACCGGGACGAGTTTTCTTCCTACAGAGAATGAGTAAACTTAGTAGTTCTAGATCTGCAGCTCATGACGGAAGAGTTAAAAGCCAGAGATCCGTTTTAGTACATTCCGGTTTGTCGCAAATATGACGGTTGGATGGCGACGACAGTCTACAGAAAACAGAAGAATAGCTATGAATGTTCAGTTGTAATAGAAACTACCAGCTTCGAAAAAAGGAGACTTTTCAAGTAGGCTAGACCAGAGAGTGAAAACTCATTGCAACACGAGTAGTAAAACGAGTCGAGATGGATCTCCATCGAAAGCTGTCTCGAGCCAATGGCTATCCGCAAGCACTTGCTGATATTCAGGTTCAGCTTTATTAAGGGAAATGTAGGCGAGCGCCTTCGAACTTCGTTTTGGCTGCAATAAAATCATATAAAGCAAGTATCAAAGGAAATTAAGTAAGTAATTACATACAAAAACCATTAATTACTGGTATAAATTTGTCTGTGAATGGATACTGTGTCAAAATTGTACAATAACCAGTGAGGAGCCTAGCGCCACGAAGAGGTCGGAATGAACATAGCAGTGGACTAAATCCATGGCAGTGCATTCAATATATTAAGGAGTCTCCGAGAATTCAGTCACATCTCGCGTGCAGCTCAGCTTAGGAGCTGCTCAAAGGTCTGACTCAACAAGCCTCCAGCAAGTTACGCGATTAAAGGAACTTAAAAGGTGTCGGCATTGTCTACCGACCTCAATATAGCTGCGGAAGTTGTGGTTACCTCGGAGAAACCAGCCAACGACCACAAACGCGAATTCCCAAGCACTGCTTGGCTGTGTAAATGTTAGACCCACATTCGACAGCAGCCAATTTCTGCTCCACAGATAGCTTATCATCTCAACTTCGGCTCAATTGAGATTTCAGGTCGAGGCAGCCCTGCCAGCACCAGCCCCGCCTAGCCCCGCCTGGCCCCCTCAATAATGGCGGGGCTAGAGGGGGCTATGAGGGGGCTAGGCGGGGCTGTGGAGGGGGCTGTGGCGGGGCATGCAACGCGATAGCCCCGCCTAGCCCCGCCAGCGAAAAAAAATGCGCAGGGGACGCCACATCCCAGCCCACTTTTGGCACCACTTTAAAATATCGTCCCCATTGTCAAATATACGAATTAATAACACACACAGATTGTAAACCGGTGGACAAATAAGAGTTTAAGCAATGAGGGACTTAAACAAAACCTCAATATATTGTGCTCATCCGCAGCTACATTCAGTGGGCGTAAACGGATGCTTTCTCCATGGTTTATAAGCCAATTTTGATAAATTAGCTCGTTTAAATTCCAAAGAAGGTACAATAAGTGGTGCTTTTGGAACATATCTTTCGATGCAAATACGCTTCAAAAGGCTTCAATCCTTGAGGGGGCTCTGGCCCCGCCCAGCCCCCTCCAGCCCCGCCTATGAAGGAGCCATGTGCTGGCAGGCGGGGCTCTGGCCCCACCAAGCCCCTTCCAGCCCCGCCTATGAAGGGGCAATGTGCTGGCAGGGAGTAATCGCAATTTGAATTTACTAAAATTAACCTGGGAGCCTATTAACTGTTCAGTCAGCCGCCATATCAATTTGTTTTCCACATCCGGTTTTATCAACTTTATTCGCACGAGAAGGTGAAGGGGTGGAGCAGTCAGAATGACCGGTTACATATGCTGTCACAGAGGATAAGTGCGACACTGTGGAGATTAAACTTCAATACTCCAATTCACGTCTTCCCCTGCCATGCCTTAAATCTCTGCCAGTCAATCTCAGGATCTGTCGGAAAAAGAATCCTGAAAACTTGTCCTACACATGAGCGCAGCAACCGGCTGACTCACCCCTAGCTGCCAGCAAGAAATTCTCAGGTGAATGGCTTGTCCTTGACTGACAGTACACGCGCTCTTAGATACTGCGATCGAATAGGCAGAATCAGTAAGGGAAGTGCGAGCACTATTGAATAATGACTTGAAGTTGACATACGGCTCCTGCGCGCATGAGACATATGTCACCTATGCACAAGAGAGTTCCTTTTATGTCGATCAGCAAGTTTGTCAAGGCCATAGGAGTAGTCATTGAAAATCTCCATCTTAACTAAACTATGATTTATAACTAGTTTTCCATCGATTATTTGAAAATATTTGCGATTAAATCAGTAGTCGCAACTTTTATGTACTGCTGCAATGTATTTATGTTCTGTGCTGTACTGCATTGGATTCAGATTCGAAGTGCGTACTATACAGTTTGGGACGTCCAAAAAACCAATTTAAAAGCGCTACAGCGGCACGCTAAACATACTAAATTCAACTTAACCTAAAGTGTATCAAAGGCGGATGAGAGGACCTACAAGTAAAAAAGACGGCGAATTTTCTTCAAAACCGGTTGAACTATCCTTACCAACCCTTTCTATAGACCATCAAATACACACTTCAAGGATTTCTGGTGGAAAATATATTTAACTTGAGAATGTAAACGTCTAGCTGACTGAGCAAGGCCCTGAGGACTAATTTCAAATATACTTTGCTGATCGCTGGAATATAAATGAGCCCCATTTGAACAGACAAGATAACGGCTTAATTCAGTATGTCTAAGGGTAATAGACAATGCGTCTGATGATCCCATTGAACCTCCTCGTGTAATATTACGATGCAAATAAGCATGTTACCAACATGTTGTCAGCGGCATAAAACATTTTACAGAATGTCATTATAAAAGTACGCGACTGCAAACCCTGTTTACGGGGGTAATGCGAAATATGAAATAATTGTCCTTTTTCTTAGCGGAGGGTATTTAAAGGGGCTAGTTTGGTGTAACAAATGCTCCCTGTTCATTTGGGCAGTCTTTGGAGATTAAATATTTATTTAGATCACGCTTAAATGTCTCCCTTGAGTCCGCCATTACCGCTTTCGCTGGAAGCCCATTCCAGTTACGGACAACTTCTTCTGGAAACGACTGTCAGCTATCATCCGGGTAGGATCGGGTTCTTTGAAAGTTAGCGGGATTTCTGTGCAGGTTTCTTGCCGTGGTCAATGCCAAACGGTCGCCGACGTGAGGGGCACTGTCCTGATTTCCCACTGTATGGCAGGTCTGTAAGTTATCTCTCTCGACCTACCTCTACAGGAAGGAAATTTGTTAAGCACATTGAAGATTCATTTCTAAAATAAAATCTTGAGGCCCTTCACAATCTTGGTCGTCTTTCTCTCAGTCCTTCAAGCAGCTTTAATCATTTCTCCGTAAAGAAATCTTCATGAGTTGCTGGAGAAAATGGCCATCTTGTCAACCCCAAATGGTTTAGTCTGAAAACTTTGCGCACCCTTATATGTGAACGTGTGTATTTTCACTTGGAGAGCATAAACTTCTAACGCTTTTATCGTTTTTCCACATACAAGAGGCAATGTCTCAAACGCATCCGCACTTAGAGTCACAAAGTTAGAGTGAGGTTTGCAAAGACAACAGTGTCAACATCTTCTTTTATGACTTTTGCAAGGACTTTCACACAGGCAGGTTTCATTTGCTTGTATATTTAAATTCACATATGTTGCTTAGCGGAAAAAGAGCCTTATTCGACAACATGATCGTTATTAAATGACGTTCTACGCATGCTCCCTACGTATGGTGTCCCAATGGAACTGTCGTTCCCGAATGATGCTTTCCACTGCCATTTTATATTTCGCATTATGTGAACGGGCATCAGAAGCATTTTCTTCAAGACTATTTTTCCTCGAGCATAAAAAAATGATTTGGGTCCCCTGTCGAACCGCGCTTATCTCCGAAGAGAATAGGCTCATACTAGTGGCTGAATTGAACAGTAGTCACATGACTTTTATACTTAACTAGAGTAAAATACAGAATTTTGTCTCAAGTCCCATCTATGAGGTATGCGATACCTCCACTGACTTCGCCGCAGTCATAGCACATTTAGAAGCAAACAGATTTTGAAATAAGGAACGGTGTGTATGTACTGTATGTACTGGGACTCCTCGTTAAGGAAGAAGTTCTCACGTGTTCTTGAGTAAAATTCCTTTAAATGCACCATTGACACGGTTAACAATCGTGTTTTTAAAAATTCAACTATTTCAAAACACGTAAAGCTCTACATTTTCCGCACATTTCTGGCTGTGTTCTGTAAGTGGTCCATGTTATTTCATCTTCCGTAAAAACGATTTCTTTCCTTATACGTATCTCTTAAGAATTCTGCACTTTGCGTCAAGTTGCGGTGAATAAAAGGGTTCGATAATTTTATGAGCTCGTATCAAGCCTGTGTGGTCGTGAAATCCCTCGCATTTAACCTTGCGTTTAACTACTTTCCAGGTTCAACTCTTTCAGATATTTATCAGAAATATTGGTCGAAATATTCGCGCAGATACTCCAAGAAAGACATAAAATTGCTCTGACGCCTGTCGGTGTGAATTTTTTATGACAAAAAGAGCGGGTATGACCATTCTGCATCTTGTCCTAAAGGAACGAATGTAGCGCTGTAAGGAGAAACCGCTAGTTTTGTAAAGAAAACATTGGGCCGTTTTTATCCGACTACCACTCGCAGCGAAACAAATCAAGCTTCCGTATTTTTTGTAAATTTTGAGACAAATCCGTCAAGCTTCGCTTTCATAATATTCAAGAATGGCGCGTCTCAAATACAAATGGGGAGGGCATCGGATTTTGTTATCTTGGTAGCGTCGATAAACCTTCACAAATCTGGACTCGTTCGTAGTCAACTATAACAGTTGCACCTAAGCCAGTTCCTTTCTATGTTCGCGTCAAAGAAAGGAAATATGTAAATCTCTGACAGCATTTTCGATTATGATTGAAATAGAAAATTGTTCGAACAAGTAAAGGACGTTAGACCCCCCGCCGGGGTCAAAATCGAGGTGTAATTTGCTAAGGTCTCTAGCCGGTGACCTTGAGATTTTGCATTCTGGCGGTATATAAATGTCGGGATTCTTTCTTCACCGTTCGCTTACAAGATGAAATCGAGCAAGTGAGGACTGTTGTTTTCGTTTATTGTCTAGCTTTTTCAAAGTTGCAGTGGAGGGTAATATTGGGTGTGGAAAGTCTACCTTCCTCAAGTTTTTCGAGGGCATTTCACCAAATACCGAAATATCTCTCGAGCCAATCGAGCTGTGGAATAACGTTCGTGGGCACAGACTTTTCGTGAGATGCTAAAAATACGCAAAAACACTTATTTAGGAGATATTTTATAGCGATCCTTCAAAATGGACCTCGCCCTTCCAAGGTCAAGTCATAGTTACTCTTCTGGACCGGCAGGCTATACCACAGGCAAGAAACTTCATTGATCACCTGCCACATTAAATTAAGTTACTATTTTCAGGCTAAATTTCAGTTTATTTTGCTGAATTCGTCCGGAACGCATGAGACTTTATTTTAAGATCATGTCGATTTGCTTTCGAAATATTGTTGATCCAAAGTCTGATTTCTTATCAGTACTTCCTGTTTATTTAGGGGATCCTTGAAATATGTGGACTTATGGCGATGTGTTTTTGTCTTTTCTAGGTTGCCCCTGTTCGACTTATTGAACGAACGATCCATAGTAGCCGGCACTGTTTCATTGAAGCGATGATTCAAAAGTGAGTAACCACTGGTTTGAACGTCAACTTGTTCCTCCTTTGACTTGTTTGATTCTTTTATCTACTTTACCCATGATTAACCTTCAAGCGCACGAGGATTTTCTTTCAATTTCCCTGCAGCCTAAATGCCCTGCCAGCACATTGCCCCTTCATAGGCGGGGCTGGAAGGGGCTGGGTGGGGCCAGAGCCCCGCCTGCCAGCACATGGCTCCTTCATAGGCGGGGCTGGAGGGGGCTGGGCGGGGCTAGAGCCCCCTCTGGATTGAAGCCTTTTGAAGCGTATTTGCATCGAAAGATATGTTCCAAAAGCACCACTTATTGTACCTTCTTTGGAATTTAAACGAGCTAATTTATCAAAATTGGCTTATAAACCATGGAGAAAGCATCCGTTTACGCCCACTGAATGTAGCTGCGGATGAGCACAATATATTGAGGTTTTGTTTAAGTCCCTCATTGCTTAAACTCTTATTTGTCCACCGGTTTACAATCTGTGTGTGTTATTAATTCGTATATTTGACAATGGGGACGATATTTTAAAGTGGTGCCAAAAGTGGGCTGGGATGTGGCGTCCCCTGCGCATTTTTTTTCGCTGGCGGGGCTAGGCGGGGCTATCGCGTTGCATGCCCCGCCACAGCCCCCTCCACAGCCCCGCCTAGCCCCCTCATAGCCCCCTCTAGCCCCGCCATTATTGAGGGGGCCAGGCGGGGCTAGGCGGGGCTGGTGCTGGCAGGGTAATGACCCCTTGCATTACCATTTTCTTGAGCATAAATCCTGCTGTGAAAGCATAGAAATATAGGCTTTATCACCCTAATTCACACATTCTTTCCTGGTAACCGTCTATTTCGCCAACTTAAAGAGGTATATAGTACGGTAGTGTTCGATGCGTTTGATTAGTCCACGGTTAGTAAAGTTAAGTGTCATATGGCTTACTTTAGGTGTTCTATTACACTAAATTCCACCATTTCAATATGTCTGAACTATAAAATCATGGACAAAATAAAAAATGTTTACTTCTTTGACTTGTTGTATGTTTTTAGAAGAGGGTTTATGGAACGGATAACAGTAACTGAGAAACTTGTTTTCCCAGCTACTATGACGATTTCATGACAATTTTTTCTTAATGGCCGAGCTTATCCAAAACATTTGGAGCAAACCACAAAATACTGCTTGAGAAAGTAGACTATTCAAGTAGTTGATGTTGTCCAATCGACTTTCTGAGACCACGTCGCAACACCAAGTAACAATAAGACATCGTCCTCAAATGTAACCACCCTTATGAGTCCTTTTCAAAATGATCCCCAACTAAATTGCATGTAAAAATATTTGAGTTCGGCATGTGTGTAGTCATCAAGAATTCTTTCAATTCCTAAGCACATTTGACAACAAAACGTTTGTCACACAAATGCTGTGCAGGCGAGCACATAATTCAGCAGGTTAACGGATTCTCGCTCAATACGACATATCCTCATGTTGAATAATTTTCGTTACCGATGGTATGCACAGCGCACCACTTGATAGGTCCTGCCGCCCTTCAGCTGGACGAAATCATCGTCGCAACAAGGGAAGTGAGGTTGTCCCACTTTTATGTCACGCACCGGTCTGGACTCTTTGTGGACCGCAAAAAACTTTAAGAAAGTTTCCACCAACGATTTTAACGCTGGTAATGTTTTTGCGGATGATTTAACAAGACATACAAACCATAGATCACGTAAGTAAACGGGAAAGCCACTCGGGATTAAGTAGGGTGGATTCAGGTTTTTGCGCAGCCGTAGCGCTTGGTACGTTTGCGGTGTCTTTCGCATTTGTTGGTGGAATTCTGCCGACTGAGTGGTTGACTGGGTACTCCAAAACCTGTCTGCAGGTAGCTTTAGTGTCCTGGCGATGGGTTTACATAAGTCTTTGGCTTATCTTGCCATTTTCTAACCCTTAGCTTATGTTTATGGTTAACTTTAGTAAGCAAATGTCCGACGGCGATCTGGCAGTCGTCGATGAGTTTTACAGATGGGGCAGGGACCTCCCCACGTCTAAATTGGATCTCATCGGTAAGTCGCTGTGCAATAGCAGATGATCTATACACTAAATCCTCCTCGTTGCTGAATTCCAAGTGACTTGTCGAGGTCAGAAGAGAAAGCTTGTTTGAACAGGCTGAAATAGGCGGAAACTAAATGGAGTTCAATTTGGCAATGGCAGTCGGATATTCAAGTACCCAAAGAATGGCCAACTCACTTTCATTGGCACAATGAGCGCTCGTCAGCATTGAACAGCATGCATGCAGCAGCGCAGCACGTTTCCATGTTGGTGAATCTATAAGTATTTGTATATTACCGACTGTCTGCAGACAGAATATGAGTATCGTGCAGTGATTCCGCTAGTGCTGATGTGTACTTGGTCAAATATTCACGCAAACCTTCGGGCCTCCCCAGAGAGAGCCTGTCTCTGGGATTTCACCCCAAGTTCGCGCACCGATTTCTGTAGAACTGAGAAAGTTGAACATTCAGATGCTCATTATGCCTTAGTGAAGAGGAGAAACTGACGTTTAAGGAACTCCCTCATTTTCATCGTCAAAAGAGCGGAGCGACTCTTCCTTGTGGTCTGCCACATAGCCGGCACAAACTTTGTTATTAATTTTTAGTGTTAACCGACAGTTGGCGAGCTCGCGTGCCTACCAGTCCTCCTCTCTCTGCGCCTGCTACTTGACTTCGGCTTTGTGGTCCACGCTGGCTTTGGTCGTCTTCTGTGCGGACATCAGTTTGCCTTGTTCGAACACATTTGGTCCTTGTGCGTAGTTGTAGTAGTGGTGGTAGTGGTAGAAGTAGTAGTAGTAGTTGTTGTAGAGGTAGTAGTAGTAGTAGTAGTAGTAGTAGTAGTAGTAGTAGTAGTAGTAGTAGTAGTAGTAGTAGTAGTAGTAGTAGTAGTAGTAGTAGTAGTAGTAGTAGTAGTAGTAGTAGTAGTAGTAGTAGTAGTAGTAGTAGTAGTAGTAGTAGTAGTAGTAGTAGAAGGTAGCAGAGCCGCCTGACTTTACTTGAAGGAGGAAAAGGAAACTGAGGAATTTAACAGCTGCGCCGGAGGCTGAGTATTGTCCTACCTACTCTAAAATTCGCCTGCATGGGGGTTTCTTCTTGATCTAAATTGTATGGGGTCCAAACGTCTTGTGATATTAATCTTGCAACGAAAGTCTGTAGTAAAAGCTCCATTGATCGGTTCATCCATACTTAGGGAAGTAACCATCCTGCTGCTCTTTAAAGAAGCCCGGTACTAATACTTTGTTGTCAAACCTTCCATCTTGTTCACGAAGACGGTTTACTTATACCGGATACCTGTGGTGGAACTTAATGTTCTCATATTTGACTTTGTATTCTCTTTTATTTAATCTTCACGCACTCGCCCTTCCTTCGTAGTATACCTTCGTTGCTCTCCCGAAGTCTGCGCCGAACGCATCCGAAAGCGGGATCGTCGTGGAGAACAGGCTATCTCAATGGTCAGTTGTTCCCTCTAGAAAATTCCTTTCACGAGCCTAAACTTCCTATCTGAAGAAGAACATTGTGGAATACCATTAAATAATTCTTCCATTTATAGGAATATATTCAGCAATTGCACAATTTTCATGAGAAGTGGCTGCTTGGCGGCATAAACGACAACTGTCCAGCTCCAGTTCTGGTTAGTTTGTGCACAACTCCGGCTGTTTATAGTTGTTTTGCTTAGTTGTGCAACAGACCACCTCCCCCGTGGCCATAATTATATATTTCAAAGATGTGGTTACCTCAGATTTCTTGGATGAGTTCAGCAAACATCAGTCTGTTTAAAATTGGGTAGTCAGTTGAAAATCAGCTTTACAAACCTCAATCTAGTCATGAATGCTTCCTTACGAATTGTTTCCTCAAACGGAAGGCGCACATCTTGGGCGCAGCACACCTCATCTCAGGAAGGCTGACTTCATCCGCATGCGGACAGGCGAGTTCCAGAAAACAGCTCAGTAGAAGAAGAAGAAGAAGAAGAAGCAGTCGCTGAAACAAGAAGTTTATTGGCCTGACGTTTCGTATTCTCGCTCTAATTCATTACCAGATATCGTCGCAGACAGGGGTGTTTTGCGACTGTCTCTGATAATGGGTTCGAGTGAGCGTCCGAACCATCAGACCAGTAAACTTCCTGTTCCAATGATCGCCTCTTCATCTTCATCTGCGTGCTGTCCTGGTAATTTGCGGAATTTTCACCGCTCTCATGTTTGTCGCTGCTTGTCAGAATCCTGCCAAAAGCAAGGGACCCTGAAATAACTTGAAGTGTACGAGAAATTTGCAGAACTAACGACAGTGACACAAGCGACCCGGAATTGTAACCGCCTTCCCGTAGCGGAAGTGGCGTTAGCCTGGTTTCAGCGTTAACTATAGGGCTGTGTTCACATCACAAGTCTTTTCGATTCGAAGTTATGTTATGACCTGAAGACGACTACAGCCAAACCCCAAAAATACTCCTCAGCAATACTTTTCGATTATTGATAACGGGGGCCATAGTTGTGCTTAGTAATAATTGCCTGTGAGAAAGGAAGAAAGGGAAGACCAGATTGGACATTTTTAGGCTTATGAGTCGTCGTCAGCCGTAACCCATCCCAGGTTTCCATAACCTGGGATTTTAACTCCGATTACTCGCTTATCGGATGTTTCTAATTCAAACGCTCAACTAATGAGTCTCGACCGGTTTTGAACTATAACGCTTGTCATTCTAGCCAAAATGATGGGAGCGCGTAACGCAGCCTCTTAAGAATCTAGTTTAATCGGTCTTCAGGCTTGCGACACTAACCCTATATTCTTGTTCCCTATACTGTTTTTTTCTCACAGGTTTTTGACTGTGACGAACCGCTGGAGACTCTAACCCGCGTTTACTATGAACGTCGGGAACAAGTCATGTGCGGTGTTAAGGTCTGATTCCACTTCCGTATCTCTACTCCTCCAAATTTTTGTCTGCATTCCGCGTCACAAAATGATTGCTAATTTTGTATTTTGCATTTTCCTACCGGTCTGTTGATTTAGAAAGACTTCTTATGTGCATCAATTCTGCTTCTCCCGTTTTTTTTTTCATATGGTTCCCACTTTCCTTGTGCCATCAGCCGCTTGTACACCCGTATCCGGTTTTTCCCACTGCTATCATTTTCTCTGAAATCGACCGCGCATTTGTATCGAAAGCACAAAATTTCGGAAAACAGGGTCAATTCCCAAAGCTCATCCAACTGGATTCTTGTTCTTTATATAGGATTTTTATAATAAATGCTTGATAATTATGTTGACTGCTTCAAATCGGTTACTGTTTGTCGAATGTTTTGCTCTAGCATCTTCACCTTGCACGGTTTTTGTCCGTCAGATGTGAAGGGAGGCAGCAGTAACCTGCACGGGAGTTTGTTTATTAGTGAGGAGACCTTAGGCAGCATCTCCTCATCTCAAAATCCCTCATGTTTGAATGGCAAAACAAAGTCAAGACGACTGAAGGTGTTGCTTGGACACGACGGTTGCCGAAATTAGGCCGAACTCTACGCGTACCGCGCACATGCTGGCTCCTGCACGAGTGAGTAGGACTTGGATAGCCCTGGTCACTCGTCGAGGAATTTTACCATGGATGCAGCCCGACCTTCACTCTGGATGACGACGACCTTGTATGTATTATGCCAGATTTTTTGTAATGAGTATCGACCTCCTCCTCTTTTTCCCTTACTAGCATACACCAGTTGCAAGCCCAAGCCGAAGTCCCTGAGAATTAGGTGCCACACAGTGGTTAACCTATCATAAAGTCTCCGTCTTTTGCGCTCTACGCGCAATTATGGCCTCCGCATCGAACTAACGCGTATCACAGGCCCATGTGTCCATCGCTTTCATGCAACGCAGTTTGCTACTGATTGCCAACTGTCTGAACTGGCCATCTGATTGGTAGTATACGTACTCCGTCCCTGATCTGTAGACTGGGACTGTAGTGGCCGTTCTTCGCTTGTACGCAGTTGTACACAGAAAGATGGACTCCAAGTTCTGCGAACTCCCCTTGTCTAGGCCCATATTTCGCGTACGGTGTTCGGTCCGGTGAATGTTATGTGTGATCCCCGTGACAATAAGACGCCAACCGGCATGGATCGGCGTGATTACTGATCACAATTACTTGCGCCACCGCATAAGGCCCGATGACAGACAGGCCGTACGCTTCATGCGGTACCTTGCCTAAGTTGAAAAGGTGGGTAATATTCGATATTTAAGTAAATGACTTTTCTACGCACGACGAAACGTGCTGTTTACGTATACGGCGCTGAGGAAGCAGGTTGTCCCTGCATTCTTGGAGTAGATGTGGATTAATGAATGGAAAAAACTAGATTTTGCAGCGGACAAGAGAAGTGGCGTTGCGAATTACAAACGACTGGTCAAGAGTTAAGATGCGGAGGATATCTAAAACCGAAATTTGTGGTCGATCTCTTCTATGACCGTAATCGCCCTAATTTTGTCAGTCAGTCTTTCATGCATCTCTGAATGCATTTATCCGTATAGCCGCAATTACCCAAGAAATGTCACATGTTCTGATGGAGTCAAGTCAAGTCGCCGAGCTCCTGTGGCCAGATATCAGATCGCTGCCGGAAGCTGTTTGTCTGTCAAAATGCTTCTCTAATTTATCCAACGCGACGTCTAGAGTGAGCATCTTTTTCTTCAATGACACTCCGTTCGCGGTTTCTTCAGCTGTTTCGGCGTCGATCAAGTTCAGGATGTTGCAAGCCCTGCGAAGGCCCTCGACAGCATCACGTCGTCACCAACATGATTAAGTAGGGCGAATCAAGAATCGCCCTGACATTTCCTATATCTGGCGAGCGGGATTCAATCAATACTTCTCCCCCCCCCCCAATCGTTTGCTTGTGAGAAATACAGTCACTTATTTTCCTAAGAGCTAATTGGTTGGACGAAGTCTAATTGACGCCAGAAGAAAGGAGATTTGCCCTGACGGACTGCTGGAACCAGTGGAGTTATTAAAAAAACAATTACCTAAGAGTTCAGAACACAATTTGGCGAGCATGCATTTTTAGTACTCTTATATTAAAAAGTAATTCCGTGCACTCATTTGATAAAGGCGTGCGTCTTCATCAAATATCAAATTTAAGGCAATGGTAGATTTTAATTTCGTGGTCAGGGTTGGAGTCGACGATTTCCTGATAGGTCACTGGCACCACCGTATGCTGACGGGAATTGGGGTCTCACTGTCAGTGCTGCCGTGTAGTCCCAACAAGCCGACTTGTGCACAACATGGAAGCTGTAATATGTCGCGGTATCACAGGCAAATTAAAATCGATTTAGTGAGACAATAAGAGCTTCATAAGGTCTATTGGAGAAACGCCTGCCAAAGCAGTCAGTCCACTGAAGACACGAAGTTGAATAAGGCGGCAGCGCTTTGATAAGAAGTGCGGAACCGCCAGGGCTTGGACGGTAGTCGACATCTGACATCCCAGCAAGGGCTAGGAGTTGCGGTTTGTAAGACTGCCAAGTGACACAACATCTGGGTCCTGTGGAGTTCGCATCGCATTGCAATGACTGCTATGAAGGAGACCCTTATTCCAGATATCAGCGACGCGGAATCTATGCCAGCCCGGACCCTTTGTCCACGTCTACCGCCAGTCGTCTTGAATCTGCTTTGTCGCTTGGGAACGATGTCTGATGCAAGAGAGAGAGAGAGAGAGTGCGCGAGAGTGAGTCTGTGAGGTCCACTTGAATTGGAACTCTGACGTCAGTGTTGCTCCCGCGATCTGAGTCAAGCCTATTTGTGCGCAACTTAGGAGCCCTTATTCTTCGAACCACTTCGCGGTCAATTTAATGATCCTTTTCAGCATTATGAACTATCACCAGTGCGCGTGGTTGTCTCACCACTCGAAAACTCGGTCAACCGATTTGGAGTCCGACGGGCTAATCATATGATCCGATGCTGAAGCTTCAGGCCCCTCCATGGCGTGTTGCTGTCTGCGTAGTGAGACATGTGAACAAACCAGATTGATGCAGTAGTTTAAAACACAGGAATCTCACTCGTATCCAGCCAAGCAGTTCGGCTACAGTGAACCCACCTTCACACGAACCAGTCAAAATGCCCTCATATGTGAGAGGGTACTAGGCAAAACGGCAGACAGGTCTTTGTCCTTTCTTATACGAGTAATTATACCCCGCTCTGCTCGGGATTTGCACACAGGTTTTACTGAGAATGGAGCAGACTACTGAGCTCCGACGTTGCGGCTGGGAGTTTAAGTGAAATCTTTTACGGATTGCAGTGGGCGGTATCGAGGCAGGCATCTGCATAAACTATCTTCCTTCACATGCAAATATGGCCATAGTGAGCGAAGGATTTTTATGACTTCAGGGAGCGCCGCGGAATTCTTGAAGATGGTGAATTCTTTTATGAAGAAGACTGGCCACATCTCTAGGGCGTAATGGGGGACCTCATGCCATCCGGTTTTTGTGAAATTAGCCCTTAGAGATCTACGAAAGAGATAACAGATTGCTTCGCAGCCCAGATGACAGGAATTGGGGCCTCAACGGCAACGTTGCTGTGTAGCCCCCAACAAGCTAATTTGTGTGCAACATGGAAGCTGTGATATATCGCGCTATCGCAGGGAGGTGGGCATCGTTTTACCGAGATAAGAAGGACGTCTGCCCATTGAGAGCGTGATGTTGAATAAGGTGACAAAGATTTAATTAGAGGTACAGGACTATCTCGGGTTGGATGGTAGTCGACATTTAGGCTTCCAGTAAGGGCTAGAAGTTGCGGTTTAAAAGACTGCCGAGTGATACAACACTTCGGTCCCCTGGGGTGGTGATCGATTTTAAATGACTCCTCTGTCAGTGGACCCTCATTCCGAATAGCAACGTTGTGGGTTCTACGCTACTTCAATTCCTGTGTCCACAGCTATCACCAACAGTCAGGATCATGCTTTACCCCCTGAATGCGATATCTGTAGTAAGATCGAGGGAGCGACAGACCTCATGAAATGTTAACCAAAACTGTGAAACGTGTTTTCGATTAGGAAGGATTACCTAAATGGGGTTGTTATATTGATTATCTTGCCACGTAACCCCGTAAAATTTCAGACAACGGGGAGTTGGTATTTGAATGCATTCCTGTTCGGTCCCCCACAAAAACCGCATTCAGTAAAAGTGACATCTTAAGTAGTATGTATATTTTCGACCAATTTTCTTTATCTCTATAAATTTAAAAATGGTTTGCAAAAAAACATGCACGAGGACATTACTTTTGTACACATCACGTCTTCTTCGAACTTTACACTCGAAAAAAAAGAGTTTTTGTAAGATTTATTAACACCGTGCAATGTTCGTACGTTGTATCTACCCGTTTAATAGTGCTCCTCCTTAAGTATGTTATATAGTCAACCTTCGTTACAGTATTTGTGAAATCCATACGGTATTTTTTCAATGGTGGAAATGGGTACATGTGTTTCTTCGCATGGAAAGTATACGCCTTAACGACTGAAAACCCTAAATGAAAATTCAAAGGCAGCTTCAGTCCAAAAGTACTCGGGAATTGAAAGACTCCTCAAAACAAAAGATATTCTTTCTCCTAAAATGCATTTGGACGAGAGACATTATTTGCTGCCATGTGAATACAAAAAATAATATTTCGTTGGTGGTTTTCCGCAAGATATTTTTGCATTTATAGGGCTATTCAGGACCAATAGAGAAAATTCATACTACTTATGAGGTCATTTTTTACTGAATGCAGTTTGGCGCGTGACCGGAAGGAAGTACATCCTAAAATCAACTCCCAGGAGTGTCTAAAGTGCTACTGAATAACGTCGCAAGATAGTCAGTACTACAGTTCCAATCGAGCAGTCCTTTCCAACCGATGACACATTTCAGAATATCGGCTAGTATTTCATTAGTTCGGCCACTGACTGTTGATACCACACGAGTCCACTTCCTATAATCAAATCGTGCCCATGTAAACGTCACTCACTCAGGCCATTACGGTCCTCAGCTGATAAGACGGGAGAAGAAGTCGCCGTAAACCAATTCAACGAGTTTTTATCCAACGCTGGATTGATCCGGCTTCCAGTGTCGGACATTCAACTTAATGAGCCTTAACAAATACACCGTGGCCCTTTATGTGCGTCGATCGATGCTTTTCCGTTGGTAGAGAAGAAATATCAAGACTGGTTAGTAGGGGACACAGTCCCAAGTCGATTACTGCATGTTAGGATGCTGTGAATGTTTCAGTCCCTTCCAAAAAGCGTTGCCGTTGAGCGCATGCTACTTAATTACTGCGGCTTCTGCCACTGCTCTCTCATACCTGCACTCCTCTTGTCCTATTTCATGAAGGGGTTAGGACAATTTGATCGATTTTGATTAGAGGGCACATGCTTTTCATGTTTAGGAACGTTTACTAATATCTCTATACTATGAAATGCAACCTGAAATTTCATGTGCTCATTAAGTCTTCAAACTGCACGTCGAATCTTTTTTTGAATAAAATCAACACAAGCATGTAGCAAGATTAAAGCCAACGAATTGGAGTGCTACATGACTAAGCATTCTAGCAGTCCAAGTACCTCGCTATGCAGATTCAAATTAATACGAAAACATTTGCACTGGCTGTTAACTTTGAGAAACAAGTAATTTTCTACAAAATTAAAAGAAGAGATGCGATTCACATGCATTCGCTCCAGCATATATGAGACAAAAGGCATAGAGAACAAAAATCAATAAAAGAGCATTCAAGCTGTCTAAGTGGCGAGTTATTCGCTGTAGTGACCCATACGTGCGGGTACAAATTTTTCCAACGGAAAACTAATACGCATCTGTGTAGGAAATAGCTTTGGAGGTTACTTCCTGGTAATTAGCTTTGCGATCTCGCCTGTATAATGTTAAACCGCAGACAGCCATCTCATAAGAATCCGTAAAAGCTGCTCGGGCCCCAAGTCAGAGGTTGCGTAATTAAACTGTCATCTCTGCTACCATTTCAGTAAAAAAAACCAAACTGGTTACTTCTGGAGACTCGAAAGTGACATTCGGGCTACTGGAATTGCTTGAGTGTTATTCTTCGGAAAATACGATGCATGGCCATGTCGTTTTTCATACTAAACGTCCTGCATTTCCCGAACATTCATGCGCTTGATGTTCTCTCAACTTCGTAAACAGTCTATCAGTTCATCCTGGCTTCTAGAGTGTCACAACCCTCGCCACGAACGAGTACATCAAGGAATAGCAAATAACTGTTCACCCCTTTCTCCCATATCCGGTTTCCTGGCAGAGGCCGTACTGCAGAAATTAGAATGCATAGCTCTCCCCACAGTTAACCCAAAACTTTGGCTGCGATATGTAGATGACACTTGTCATCGTCAAGAAAGATCTGTTGAATCTTCTCCATACCAACATAAACTCTATATTTCCAGAAATCACGTTTACTTTCTAAACAGAGGTGGATGGACAGCTCTCATTCCTGGACGTCCTTGTACGTCGAAAAACCGATGGATCACCTCATACATCAGCTTATCGCAAAGAGGCGTATTCAGAGGTCATTCTTCATGTTAAGAGTAACCGCCCTGTCTCTCGCAAACGGAGTACAGTCTACAGGCTTCGGAATCGAGTCAAAACTCACTGCTCTGATGAAACAAGTTATCGAGCAGAAATGAAATACCTCTATAAACTGTTCTCCCAAAATGGATACCCGCATGACTTTAAACGTCGATGCATGAGGCACCAGCAATTCAAGGAAAAAGGTATTTCCAGTGCCACGGCCGCTCGGGCACCAAAACAACCACCTGGCGAACTCTCCCATACGTGAAAATGTATCTGAACAAGTCGAAAGACAATTAAAAAAGTACCAGATACACGTAGCATACCAGCCGGCAACTACCTTACGCACACAGCTTGTACACCCTAAGGACAGGGTCGGCCACCTCGAAAAGAACGGTGTTGTCTACAAAATCCCATGTTCTAGTTCTGATGCCGTCTATTGTGGCAAAACTGGAAAATCTGTCACAAGCCGTATGCATGAACATCAGTTAGCGGTAATGTGACGCGACCATCTATCCCAGGTGGCCATGCACACACTGGACACTGGGCACAAATTCTCATGAAAAGACACTCGCACTTTTGGCGCCTGCCCAATAAAGAAAGGCCGCGAATTCCTGGAGGCAATGCAGCACTCAGATGAGGCATGCATCAACCGGCATATCGATCTAGATGCCACATACAAAATCGCTAAGGACAGATTCAAACTGACCCAACCAATCCTGAGACAATGACTTTAACCAATCACAGAATCCTTTGTCAGACTTGGTCAAGAAGTTAACTGTTTTTGCACGCCCGTTGTCTGAAGACGAGCTGGAGAACCATTCTCGAAAAGTTACACAATGAAGTTTACTGTTTCACAAAGAATTTCATCTTCCTAAATATGTATGCATGCGTTCTGACAAGCAACACCACTTTTGAGGATGACCAACCTCTGTGCTCCATCACCATCCTTGACCTTATGGAAAGCAAGTACCTCACACTGGTGCTGAGCTCCGAAAGGCACCGTCCAGTCGGTCATGAGCGCACTTGATTGCGGGTGCTCAATCGACAGCCAAGACGCACCGCAGTGAACCCTGAGATGGGGTTGCTGAATTACACGCGAAACTTCATTAACCAGTGCCGACGAAAACAAGATGAGAGACCGGCCCACTGGCCGTCATCCAATCCCGTGCTATGCAACCCCGGAGGCTCGGACTCGTGACCTGTTGGCTAGAAGTCTAACCACTGAGTCAGGAGCTCGTTGACCTGCCGGCTTCGATCGGCTAACAAGCCAGAAATGGCCATTCCAGCCTCCCTTGTCGCTGTTGGCAGTGCTATTCTGCTTATATTGGGCGCCGCTGAGAGACTTCTGGCGGAGCTCGAGAGAGAACTCCGAGACACAATGGAAAGAGTGAGTTTCGTATCGCGATCGGTGCTCGCCTCTACCCTTTTAGCATATCAGGACTCCATGTTTGCAGCAGATGTACTAGCTAAAAGCCCAGATACGCATGTTTTGCTGATACTCTGCCGCTGCATGGCAAAACTACGAGCGCTTCCGTTCATTAGTGGGTCCCCCAGCATTCCTTGTATGTTTTCTGGTAGATACTCCATGCAGCGGCAGAATATCTGCAAAACGTGTGACTGGCCTTTAAGCTAAGACCTGTGCTGCTGGTATGGTATCATATAACCCTAAAAATATACTGCTATCCGCCTGTTGGCAGTTAATGAATGTTAAGCGGTTATCCTGCTATAGCTGATGGACTTTAGCCCAAATATTCACACGTCAAATTTCGGTCTGCGCCTATAGACTTTAGCGTACACTGATTTACTCCAAGTTGGCGGTTAATTTCTGAAGAAATTGAAAAGCGACAGCATTTGCCATTTTCTCAAAGGCATCCTGCACGTCAAGAACGTTTCGAAGGCCATTAATTACCTGCCCATCCGACCCGCCGTTAGCGTTGACACAACCCAGAGACAGCCATCTGGTATGAGGTAAGGAGGACGAGATGCCCGCTGCTATGGAGCAAAGGCTTGGGTTCGTCTGATGAGCCTGGCGCAGTTACGGACACATGCAACAGGCCAGAGAACAGAAAGCCGAACGCGGATAACTGAACACGCATCAACAGAAAGACGACCTTATGCGAATTTTCAAGTGATGCTCCGCTCGGCATAATCAGATAGCTTTGTCAAAATCCTTGGACCAGACTGTATCCACATGAGTCGCGGGTTGCTTAAGTCACGCTTTTTAACCCCCAGTCACTCAACAAATGCGAAAACTTTCTCTCCACTATTTGTTACATTAAAACTCTCGGGAACAAGGTAATCGGCCGCTGTGAGTGGGCCCAGTAGGTAGGGTTTTTATGGCTTGCATTATTGAAACAGCTTGCGGAGTCATTATCCCACCAACCACTATGATCAAACAATTATCGCCCCGATTGCGAACATTCACGATGAAGTCTCAGAGATCAGTAAACGTTTGTCCACGTGGAAGTGCCTGCCACCCCCTGCCTCTCTCCAATTTAGTTTGAGATAGTGGATTTGGATATGAATCTCGAGTTTCAGACGAACGGAACTTTTCTTTCAACCACCAGTCTCAAACTAGCCTTTTCTCACCTCCCAGGCACGCGTTAGAGTCTACCGGCGATAGTGCTCAAACCTCAAAGACATTAAATGCTCACCTAGGGGTCTGAGGTAAGAGATCGTGTAGCAGTTCCCTAGACGCATCTCACCGTAGGACAGATTCCCACTCTCCACCCTGCCTGTCGAAACTTCGCAACTCTCTTCCAGTATTCAAGTAACACTTTTTATGTCGCTTTCTAATCTCCTCAGAAATTATCTACGAAGTTGGAGTAGATCAGTTTATTCAAGGTCTATAGGCTCAGACCGAGAATTTTATGTACGAATATTCAGACCAAAGTCCATCGGCCACAGCGGGTAACCGCATAATATACATTAACCGTCGACAAACAGCTAGTAGTATACTTTAGGGTAAGGTGATACCATACTAACAGCACAGGTACTAGCCAAATGCCCATACACGCGTGTCTCACCGATATTCTGCGCTGCATGACACAGCTGCGGGGGGTTCGGCTCGTCAGTGGGTCCCCCTTACCCTTAAGTATACTACTAGCTGTCTGTCGCGGTTATCCGCTGTGGCTGATGGACTTTAGCCCAAATAGTCATGTATAAAATTCTCGGTCTCAGCCTATAGACCTTGAATAAACTGATCTACTCCAACTTCGTAGATAATTTCGGAGGGAATTAGAAAGCGACAGTTTTTAAATTGGAGTATTTACCAGAAAACAGACAGGGAATGATGGGGGACCCACTGCGAGCCGAACCACTCGCAGCTGCGCCATGCAACGGCAGAATATCGGCGAAATACGCGTGTATGGGCTTTTGGCTAGTACCTGTGCTGTTAGTACGGTATCACATTACCCTAACGTAACATTTTTTGGACTTTCTGATTGGTCATCCGCTAGTCCTCAGACGTCACTGAATGAAATATGTGCACAGCAGGCCTTCCCACACTGGCTGATCAATCAGGCCTGCGTCTCAAATGCCGACCCCTAGGCCCACCACTAACGCTGAAACTTAGGCCCGTCGAAATTACGTCAGCAAGAGTTCTAGTGGAGCCCTCAGCTGTAGAAAAAATGGCTAAAATTAAAGACAATATTTCTGGCAATACAGCACCGACTGCACAATCAGATGCCGTAGTGGACCGTAGTGCCCACCTCAACCTGCCAGCCTACGTTCCACATCCTCAAATGCCAGAGAACGCAAGAGGTGAGGTTAATTAGTTGACATGCGAGTTCCGAAAATGCGACCGCAAGAGCAGTATGGAGTTCAAGGGGGCATCAGTGTTTATGTTCACAAAACGTTATGTTTATATAATGGAAATGGGGTCTTGTATCTCGGTGACTGAAGGTGCAGTAAACTTCGAAGGCCCCGGGGCAGAGGGCCGTGAGTTCAAGTTTATACAGGTCTTTTTTGGCTTCCCCCCAACCCGATGGGCTTGGTTTCTGACCTTTGAAGCATATCAACTGCTCGCGTTTACCGCCGACATGGCAGCCATCTACATATGCGAGCCAAACAGCTTTTCAAATAACAGCTGAAGTGGCATGCGTTTGAATAGGAATTTAAGGTAGTCTTAAGAGTGAAAAAAGCTTTTATTCACCAACAAGCTTGATGCGCATATCTTGATTTTTATTAAAGATGAAGGAGGGGAAGAACCTCCCTCACCAAAATGCAAATGGACTGCAGGGGAGTCACGCGCGCGTGTCCGTCGTGCTGTGCGCCTTTCCGTTATAAATTGAATTATCTGCCTCGGTATTATGGACCATCGGCTATGCGCGTAACCTTCTCACCCGACCTGGAGTTGGACAGGCTAATCATATAACCTAATACTAACCTTTCAGACCGTTCCAGCTCTCCGAACTTGTGGTTTCGCCTGCGCAGTGAGATGCATGGACAAATTAAATCCACTGACTTATCAGATCGGAGTATTACTCATTCCCGGTCAGTCAGCTCCGCTGCAATGCATCCACCGTCACGCAGCACTTAGGCACATGCCCCAACAGATATAGATATAGTGCACAAAAGTGTTGAACAGGGCTTCGAGTTTACTACTGGGGTCGTTAAAATCATTTTTTCCGGGGATTTACATAAATGCTTCACAGCGAATGGGACAGGCAGTTGAGCTCCGAACTTGAGGTTGGGTGTTCGAATCAGAGAGCAAACGAGTGGAATTCTTCAACGCCAGCTTTTATCAGAAGTCCGCAAACAAACCTGACGCGTATATCTTGATTTTTTAAAATGCCTTTATATACAGTAGGTGGGTTAACTTATGAAATGTCAACCGAAATTCCGAAATGCGTTTTCGTTTCGAAAAAAACTAATTAAGGAGGGTTGCAAAGCTAATCATCACGCTGCATAATTCTATAGTAATTTAATTACCTCAGGATGCCGGCTTTCGAGCGAACTTCTTTCCGGTCGCATGCAAAAACTATACTCGGTATAAAATACTGCTTACGTGGCCTGCATTTTTCTCATTGAGTTTCGATGCCCTTGAAAATTCAGTTAAATTCCATAGAAAATATGCATAAAAGTATTCATTCTTTTGCTCATTCGGTAGAAAATTACGTCTTCTTCCAATTTTATACTCAAAACTCTTGTAGTTCGCGAATAATTTCGAACCCCAACCTGCCGTTACACTTAGATTCATGGTTTCTAAACTACAAGCCGTATATTTTTCACGTACGGGAAGCTGTACATTTCTCTAAGGTATTAAGAGGAGACTATACGGGGTTCATGAAATTATGCAGTCGATTTGAGCCATATTGTTAAATTTACATGCCACACTGGTAAATGCAGCAACATGACGCTTTATGGACGGACATTTCACAGTATTAAAAATCTCACAATTATAAACTTTTGTAAACCAAATTATACCCCTCCTGCGAGTTTAAAATTGGAAAAGGATGTAATTTTCTATCGAATTAGTAAAAGGATGAATACTTTTACGTATGCTTCCCATGGCATATAATTGAATCATTAAGGGCATCGAAAAACAATGAGAAAAATGCCTGCCACGTAAGCAGTCATTTTATACAGATTATAGTTTTTGCATGCAGTCAAAAAGAAGTATGTTCTATAGTCGGCATCCTAAGATAACTGAATTATTATAGAATTATGCTGCATTATGTTTAGTTTTGCAATCCTAGTTAATTAGTCTTTTCGAAACGAAAAGGTCTGACAGTGGGTGTCCTCGCGGTTCCCAACAATCTAGCTACTCCAGCTGACTTAAATGAAGCGTTGGTGTTTTTTTCATATTCATAGGAAAACAGGAACTCAGTGGTGTCGATGCACTGAAGTAAGATAGAGGTGTCAGGGAAAATTTGTTGGTCAGCATGACAAAGTTTTGCTATCAATAATGCGAGATAAAACCAACGTCTTAGCCTAAGGGTTTCGGCAGAACCCTGCCCGGACTGTGCCCCCGAAAGGTGCCTTCGGCTGCAAAACAAGTGTGAACAATAAATTTTTTTAACATACAGGGAAAAAGATAATGAATAATATGAAAGCGGGGTTGAAGCAGTAAAGGAAAAGCCTTGAGAATAATTGCAAATGAACGGAAAAACAGTGTAAGGGCAACCGATTTCAGAAATATAGCGGGCTGATTTAAAGGATTCTCAGAGGCGGTAAGTGGAGGAGAGTAAGACGGTTGAAACGAATGTGAATATGACCATTGCCAATAGAAACGAAGAGACTAGTCCCAGGATGAAGGGGACACGATCGCTGGGACAGGACCTTTATTAGCCTGAGGCTTCGGATTCCTTCTCGAACCCATCATCAGAGACAAAAACAGATACGGGTGCTTCATGCACTCGTTAATATTCATAGGTATGCGGTAGCACAGCGACTGCATCCCATAAATAATGCAGCCCCTTGTGCATGAACCACCCGTATCTCCTATTGTCTCTGATGATGGGTTCGAGCAGGAATCCGAAAAGTCGGGCTAATAAAGCTCTTGTCCTAGCGATCATATTCAGATAACCAGGCTCCTGGAGCGTATTATTAACACCGTTTCGGAACTTGGCGATGGAGAGAATCAATACAAAAGAACGACTATTACACGCTCCAAATGTGTTCCCGGCAGACTTGGTTTCACAGAGGGATCCCAAAAGGGAGTGCGCCGCCGATGCGCAAGACCAAAACTGGGTCACTTCGACTCACCGGGCGAGTTAATCCGACTGCGGCACACACGGAGGGAAGGTGCGGTAGCACACCTTCACGCCGCATCAGCCACCTCTTCCAATTGAATGGCCGGTTGGTTTACAGGTTCGGACAATCGGTTGAAATACCAGGGAGTCCCTCCTTACGGCACATCAGTGCAGCAAATCTGGCGTGCTAAGCGTTGAAGTTTGGAAGCTCGCTAACTGGCCCTTAACATATTTTCCCCTTTCTAGGGGCAACTACTAAGTGATTTCATACTACCCTTTCGCATTATGAATGGCCTGGACTGTTGCTCTGTCCCCAGTAATTTTTCCACTTAGGCTAACACGCCTAATTTGCGCAATCATGTCCTGAAATTACGCACAGGCAAACAAAAGGTAAATGATCGCAAGTTCTTCTTCAGTAAAAATGTGGTTGAAGGGTGTAACGCCCTGTCCACTGATGTGGTTATGCACTTAAATGCAAACTTGACGCGCATCGAGCTTCTCGTTTTAAATCAACGCCCACACACATATGACAGCCCGTCGGTCTTGTCGACGATGTACACCGTGTGAACTACAGCAGGTTGGGATCAGGGACGGCGGCTTGCGAGCGTGCTGGTCTAGGTGGAAGTAGAACTTGCGCTGCGTCCGCCGCAAGCTCCTCCTCCCTCACCTTAGCCTGGTGTCAAAGCAGAGTTAAGACGAGTGAAGAATAAGAGACAAGCACCGGAACACTGTGTTTATTGTCCTGAGCTTTCAGACTCATACAGGAGTCCATCGTCAGAGGTAGCGGCGGCAGCAGCAGAACAAGCGACAATTATAACGCATGCAGGCCAATCATCGACCGACGGCGCAAGACTGGAGGTGACTACGCAGGGTTCTGTAAGCCGGCGCCAGATCAATAACTCGATTGACCGAGTTCTCATCCGAGTTAAGACAACCAGAGGCGGAGGGTGGCGCAAGTGGCTGGCGCGACGAAAACCGCAGCTAGACGTACCACTATCACGCCGAATAGGCGCGACGTCGGCCTGCACATGGGCGTGCACCGCATCCGCTATGTTGGTATTTGTTACGGGTGTCCATTCCCAATAACGTTCGCCGAACCCCGATCAAGCCCCTGTTGGTCCAGCGCTTCTATTGCGTGGCCAGCTTTAGGGCCACAACACACCCACATCATCAGTCATCGAACTTGCACACTATCATGCTACTTACGATAAGTGAGTAGACGTTCGTGCTTACCATTTTTCGTTTACAAGGCACTCGCTTGCTTTTCACTGCAACCATGTAAGCAATCATTTTTTCGCTAATAGGCGAGTTCCAGGAAGAAGCGGCGAAGGACACGGTCGCTAATAATAAAGCTCTTGTTCCACCGGACGTGTCTCCTTCTTCGTAATCACCTTTCCCACTTTCCTTAAGTGTTGGTGCTTCTTCCTAGACACTTTCTAAACAGTAGGGAGTTCAGAGGCGTTCGCCTATCTTTCCCTTAGTAAAACTGAAATGACCTGATGAGCTAGCCCGGCTCACTCAGGACTGCGAGTCAGGCGCAATGGTTCCTTCGTAACGTGGGTGAGCTCTGAACAGACGCCTGATACATGAAGTCGGCACCGGATTTCGTCTGTCATGCGTGGATGGACTGTTTGGCTTTTTCAGCGACAGCATTCGAGTCTGCCTCCGTTTTCCTTGTCACCGAAGGTGGGAAATTGAGTGAGGTAGACGCATTGCAAGTCCGTCTCACTATGGACTAGTTCACGCGCATGTCACCGTCCTGCATCCAGTCCGTGGCCCACGCGGTGAACGTCACCGTTAGCGACGAAATAGAACGCGGACCCCTAGCAAGTAACCCACATAGTGTTTCGCCCCAAAGAGCTATCAGCGAACCCCAGTATACAAGAGTATATCCAGAAAGTCGCCCAGCAATTCACGTCTATCTGAAAAATTTTCCCAGAAGAGTACCTCCGAGAGGCAAGCATCTGTGGAGAACGATGAGATCCCAGGTAGAAATCATAGTAGTTCTGCAAACCCCTTCTCCCGATCTTTGGTCAAAAAAGCTTTTCCGGTAGAACGCAAATTTGCCTGTTTAGAAGCACCCCTTAAGTCTACCTCGGATGTCAAATGGTCTCTGGACATCGCTACACGCGATGGCGCTCCTTGGCTTGGATGCAGAACGACCAGACGACTTCTATGGGTCAAGCGTACGCGCTCAAGTGTGAAACGGCGCTTGACTTGCGTCAATATGAATTATTCAAAATCTGCCAAAACATCTATGAATTACGCAAGCCTGGTAGTCATCTGGTGGATTCTAGGTGAATTACCCAGGAAATCCTGCCTGCCTTACTGTATCAGATTTGGGTGAATTCCAGACGTTGCAGTAGGTTGGGCGGGTAACTTGACCCAAATATGATTAAACTCACGTCGTCCGGCGGGGCCTCATAGCTCAAGTTGTTAGAGCGTTGGCTGTACTAAAGCCTTCTCCTTACTGTATGGGTTCGAATCCCATCGAGGTGCCGAGTTTTTCAAAGTTGGGTCAATATGAAATGCGATATTCTTAACAAAAGACTATCAAAAACCGCACAAAACGGCTAGCTCTGACACTGTACTCAAAGCCGAGAGTAAGATTTCATTTGAGAGGATATTACCAAAGACATAGAAGTAACATTACCACAAAGCAAAGAATAGAAGTAAATGATACAGGCCTGCGACTGAGAAGTAAGCAGGCAAAC
>CACRXP010000142.1:205404-223588 GCA_902702965.1 Spirometra erinaceieuropaei
GGGCGGGCGAACAATTATCACAGTGACAGTGAGCCAGTTTGCCGAGCAATCGTCACACCAGCATCCAGCACGGATGACGAAATCGCGAATGTCTCTGATAATGGATTCGAGCGAGAATCCGAAACGTCAGGCCAATAGATTCCTTGTACCAGTGATCGCATCTTTATCTTCTGAAGATGTTAATTGCCTGGTGAATAAACTGCGATGCAAAGTCAGTTAGCTTGCATGTGGAATTGTCGTCTGGTTTTTGGATTTACAAATTGCTAGGTAACTACTTGTGGCGACTTTAAGCTGATTGGTAACTGTTCCAAGTTCTGCTAACAGAATTTAAAAGACAACGGTATGTGTTAACCAATGCCAATAGGTGTATTTGGGGTAAATGACAGAAGACCCTGGAAACTCCATTTAAACGATATAGGTCTAAGAGAGAAGCAGTTAAGCTGCAAATATTGTACGGGCAATTGTAGTATGCGAAATATACATGACAAATAGTGAAAAGGAGGGCTAAGAAGGTGGAGAACTTGCGAATTAGCAGTGAACAGTACATTCTCTGCATTTGCACCTTGTATGTTCAGGGTGTCAGAGTTTATGCAAACAAAGTGGGTTACTGGAATCAAGATAGTAGCATGGTTACAACAGTGCCTCATCAGATGGGGTTTGGGGAGTTCTGACTGGTTCCTAACAGGTCTACATGTCTTGTTAACACAGCACAACATACGTCGGTAAAGGATTCCACTGACAAACGACTCTATTCAAGAAAAAGGAGGCGCATCGACTGATGTGGCACGGTTCCCCTTCAAGTTGGTAAGCCTGTCTGAGATTCATCGTCGATTCCGGTTCGGCAAGATTTGCCCAGTTCAAGTCAGTATCAAGTCCCCTTGGCAACTACAAGGTTACTATAAGGTTACATCTGTCCTGTTAGCGTTGCGGCGTTCAAACACTGCATTTTTACGCTTAAGTCGTCATTTATGAATATGTCAAGGTTTTTTTGCATATCTACGGTTTCAAGTGGTTGACTGTCCATGAGATACTGTCGTGAGGGTGCGTTTATTCTTCGCTACCACTACCACGCACTTTCTGATGTTGAATCGCTTGCAAAAGACTTCGCTTCATGCCTGCGGCTTTTCTACAGTGAGTGACCGATCTCACGAAGTGTGTTTTCGATTAGGAAGGATTACTTAGATGCGGCATAATCCTATAATATTTCGGACTTGGCAGGATGTCGGCTTTTGAATGCCCTTCTCTTCCATCTCCTCTAGAAACCGTGCTCGGTAAAAAATGACTACTTAAATAGCATGCATTTTTCACACCTATTTTCGATGATCTTGAAAATATAAATACATTTTATAAAAAACCTGAACAAAAATATGTTTTCCTACACTCTTTTGATAGAAAATCACGTCAACTTAATATTTTATACTCGAGAAAGGAGTATAATTAGGTTTTAAAAAGCTTTCTAATTCCCGAGTAATTTGGAGCCTGAGCAAAAATATGTTTTCCTCCACTCGTTTGATAGAAAATCCCGTCACTTAATGTTTTATACTCGAGGAAAGAGTTTTAAAAAGCTTTCTAATGCCCGAATAATTTGTATCCCGGGTAGCTGTTGCATTAGCGCCTAGTGATTTCAGTCTACAAGGCACATGCGTTCTGCGTAAGGAAAATCGTATATTCTTCTATGCCTTAAAAAAGATGCCATATTGAGTCCATAAAATTTTGGAATGGATGCGGACTATGTTGCATATTTCATGAGGAGCGGTGGTAAACGGACAGGTGCGATGCTGTATGAATGGACACTGCACAATCTTAAAAAAATTCATAATTAAAAACTTTTAAAAAACCTAATTATACTTCTCCTTTGAGCATGAACTATGAAGATAATGTGATTTTCTGCCAAATAAGCAGAAGAAAGCATATTTTGTTCATGTTTTTCATAAAATATGTTTGAATTTGTAAGACCATCGAAAATCAGTGTGAAAAATGCATGCTATTTAAGTAGTCATTTTTTACCGAGTACGGTTTCTACAGGGGATTGAAAAGAAGGGTATTCAAAAGCCGACATCCTGCCAAGTCCGAAATACTATAGGATTATGCCGCGGGATAATCAATATTACAACTCCACTTAAGTAATCCTTCCTAATCGAAGACGTGTTTCAAAATTTTGACCAACATTTCATGAGATCGGTCACTTACTGCATGTCTTGTTGTGATATCTAGGAGTCCCTCTCATCTTTAATCACCCTCCAGAGCCTAAGATCATCTGCTAAGAGCACTATATCGTACTTCACTTCGCGTACTAGGTTATTTGCATAGATAATGCGTAGGTTCAAGCCAGGAATGGATCCTCCTGGGACTCCAATTTTAACAAACGACCATTCTGAATAGCAGCCACCCTCAGTAACTTTTTGTCTGTGTTCATTTACCAAATATCGAACCCAGTCTAGCGGGATTCCTTCAATCGTTAGGTGTGACATCTTTTGAGTGAGACGCCTGTGGGGGGCGCAATAAAAGACCTTGCTAAAGTCAATAGAAATGACATCGACTGGATGCCCTTCATGCCCTGCCTTTGACCAACGCTCGAGCACTGTAATGAGGTCCGTATAGCGGGAGCTCTTTTCGCAGCTGAGCTGATGTCACATCGGCATGTATCAAACGAGAAAATTGATTTCTCACTATCCCCTCCATCAGATTACAGTAGATGCATGCCAGGCTGACCGGTCAGGTAGTTGGCGGGACAGGATTTGCCCACTTCCAGATATCAGGAATTTTACCAGTTTGAAAAGAATTCCGAAAGATGATATAATGTGGTCCAGCTGTCACAGATCGTTAGCAGCCCACCGAAAGGCCACAGCTAGTTTTGGCAGAGCTGGGGAAGTTGGATGCAGCAAAGACACCTGGGCCGTTATGTAAACACTTGGTAAAAATTCTCAGATGAGCTCGACTTTTTGAAGGTCATCGCTCACAATTTGGCGGTTTTTGTCTCTTAAAATTGCGTGACCACGATCCTTAGGGCTCCTTCCGATGTAAGCATAGGAGAGTTTGGGTTTTCGCGGTGCCTCTCTTCCAGGGGCACAAGAAGTACGTGCTGCACAGAGAAGTCTTTTGCATAAATTGCGTTTTAGTCTGAAGTCGTTAGGCTATTCCATAACGCCGATACAAGCGAAAATGCGAGTTCCAGGAACTAGTTGATCAGAAGAATAAGCGATCGCTGGAACAATGGCTTTATTCCATAACGGCTGTCGGCCATTGGGAGGGCGTCCAACAGGCTTCTGACCTTGCAACAGCCCAGAAAATAAGGGCACCCTTTATGAGCGTTTCAACCAAAAACGAGATCTTAATCAACTGCCTTCGGCAGGGTAGCCATCGTACCTGGGCAGAATAGGGCGTGATCCGCGCGGAGGGTTGGCCAGTTTTCCCAAGTCCGTGACCACAGGATGTGAGAAGGCGGTGCGTCAGATCGAGGGCACTTCGATACCAGTTTCCAGCCTAAGATGAAGAACAGGGAAGGTTATTATTCCGGACAAGGGCTCACAATAACGGCTACGTCTCCAATATAGAGTGAAATAAAACGGCAATGAGTTGACGATGTGCTTGATAATGACATCTGAGAGGGATGTATTAGAGTTAAATTACCCAAAACGGCGGCACACCATGGGGTTTTCGGAAGTAAAGATGCAAATCGGGATGCAAGTATACCAAAGAATGTGGGGATGGACGCGGCTCCCCGGTCGTTATTTCTTATCGGAGAACTCCCAGAATAATGCTGACAACGGAAAAAATCTAATTAATCGACGCTTATTGCTGTCCGAGGAGCAAAAACTAAACAGGAAACTTGCGATAGACGCGGCTCTCCAGTTGGTGTGATTTCCGGCAGTTGTTTAATCAAATAATGCTACTAAAACTATTAAAGTAGCAATGGGGCATAAGAAGTTTGGGCCACGAATGCCGCACAGGAGGCGGGATTCAGAAAGAACAACTTAACTTCCATAATAGAATGTCGGAAAGGCAAATGAACTCGATAACAAGACGGTGCATTTCTAACCCTGGTGAAACAAACTAGACAGATTTGGGACAATTAAGCCCGACTTCTGCAGTACGGATGCCACAACAGCAACGGGGCGTAGCATTTGAAGCGGACTGTTCCGTGACTGGGCAGAAGAAAGCTGCAGGAGTCAAAATTGTAAGCCAACGAGAAAAAACTGCTAGCAGATCACTAAACCCATTGCCATATAGTTGCTGCGGGCGGGAAATCGCTAATGTAAGACTCAGAAGCCCTGACTGTGAGTCATCACAACGACCTCAGTTGACTGCGTAGAATAAACGACATGCATATCTCGCTATGAGCGCCTACTGATCGTCTAGACGATGATCGCACTGGGTCAGGTAACGCAGTTTTCATCTTTCGACTGGGACTGATCAGTACCAGCTGTTATCACACCGACCGCCAAATAAACTCGTCCCGCAACCCAAAAGGAGGAAATACCCGTAAATTCACATGACTTGCTTAGGAAAGTCAGGAAGTAAACGTTGCCGCGGAGCCCGAACTTACAAGCAACTGACGCAGGCCGTTGACATCTTGTGGGACGTCGTCAGCGGTGACGATGCGACGCACGCTGTCGGCTTTTGCTTCACTGGAGTAGCAGTTTACCAGGAGACTCCGGTAGGGGTCTCCAGTGCCAAGATGCTCATTGGCACCCAAGCTGGCTCCACCACCCAGCCCACTGCCTTGTCCAATCTCGCCAGCCATGAGCCCTGGGAGGGTGAAGGCGCTGCTATAGGGAGTGTTCTCGTTTGGTGGAGAGGAGGAGGCGGTGGACGAGGAAGTGAGCAAGAGAAGGGACCGACGAGTGGCCTCGGAGGGAAGCCAGGCGTCCCGCTGCCGGAACCGCCACAAATCTGCCTCACTTAGGCTGACATTAGAAAATTCCGCAAGCTGAAAGGAGAATTGGAAGGGAGGCTTAAAGAATGTCCTCGAAAGGTAAGTGAGATCGGAGTGTGCATTTTGGTCTTCTTGTAATTGTCAGCTTGTCATACCGCAATTCCGGGTCGATATGACCTGTGAGTTGAACTGGCAAACAGGCCGGATAGCTGGGTGTCGCTATAATGTGACCATCAATACGGTTCAAGCAAATATCAAGCAGACCAAGGGTGTTTATTGCCTATCGCTTTTGGGAAATGGCACCATATTACAGCACACCCTCTCACGAAAGCAGAATTATATAGCTCAAGGCCTTTTTCGATAAAAGGTAGCAAATTCAGTAGCCAGATGATGCCGCTTCATAGAAAATGCCAGCAATAAATCTGGCATCCAGGTCGGCTGAATGGCAAACTAGTAAAATCACTGAGCTGCTGGTCAGCAGAAGTACCTTATGTCTGATATACATTTCAACAACATATAGTTGGCCGTTACCATGCGGCTGTCCACGAAGCCTTGAGATGGAGCTCCAGGGCGAGCCAATTCGCCCGCAGTCTGTTCTGCAATCAAGACCGACAAGTGAACACTACTCATGTTACTGAATATTCTCCTTCGCGACCAGAAGGAGGTGAGCCTATGGTTTGAGTCATTTAATGTTGGATACAAATTTGCGATAACTGGTCTGACGTTCAAATCTCAGGTTCTCAGGGACTGACGACGACAGATGAGCCGGAAATAGTCATCCCCACTTCTTATTTTTGTCAGCTATACTTTCTTATCAAGAGTATGTAGAGGCCCACGTCGAATGGAACGGGAACACACCGCTTTTTCGGTGAGACCAGAAACTAATGGAACACTGTACTTGGGCAAAAAAATATCACAAATGACAGGTAGGAAGTTCATATGCGCAGAAAGCAACGTGGGGAAACGAAATTGTTTCGACTTACTAGTTCAATTTCCATCTCGTAAGAGGTCCAAAGACGGCAAGCAAGTCTAGATAGAGAAAAAAACACCAGAAACTTACGACATACAAAACATGAGAACAGTATGAAAATAAGCATTGCATGTGACCGGCTGACGAAAAAACTGGACTCAGGTGTCTTTTTGAAGGTGGGCAAAAGATATTTCACAGGAGACAACCATATCTCGGAAAAGGAAACGTGGTTTCGTGGTATCGTGGTTTCATTTCAATTGCTTGAACCACCCTACCGAATCTGCTAACCTTGGGCATGGGTATGATAGCCAGCTTATTTGCTTGACTGCTCGAGTCTGACCAAAATCCAGTGCCGAAGACGACAATAAGCAGACCGCAAAATGCAGTTTGAGTGTTTGTTGGTCTCGTCACTTGTTTCAGGTCATTAGTCGCGACGTTGGGTTAGCAGACCCCTCCATCAGTATATTCGGCTGGCACTCACCCTGCCTGACGACTGTTGTGGCGCCTAATATGCAGCAGGAGGCTTTGACAGTGTACTCGTTTCGGACCGAAAAACCGTTACCACTGCAGCGCATTCAGCGTTATCAATCAGGCATATCACAAACGCAGGCGCACACGGATCCAAAGCTCGAGCTAGTTCTGTTTGGCGACTGGGCATTTAAGTCAGACGTCTTACCGTTAAGTCCCGATCTCCAGTACTGCCTGTTGCGATGGGGAATAGGCCATCATATGAGAATGGCTTTTGTCGACGTATCGTGATTGTGGAACGTAAACAAGTCGACTACATTTTGCCTTAGAAGTTCCGTCTCAGATGTTGGTAGGCGGTTACACTGCGATGAGAAATTCCTTCGGGGATTTCAGATTCGTCGGTCGTTCCCAGTGAGTTGTAACCAATAAGTTACGATTGGTGAATTAAATTCCCAAGGATACTGCATGACCTGCCTATCGTTTATAGTTCATCAGAAGAATTCTTCTACATGTCCGCGTGTAGACTGCAACAGCTGTGCAGGTGCAATCTTCACTGATACTCAACGCATAGGCGAAGCCTTGAGCTTATCACTCAGAGCACTTACAATAGTTCAACAGGAATTGTCAGTGGAACAAGTGAGGCGGAAGTGGAAACATTCCCTTCTGTTTGACCACTGAATATGACTCCGACCGAAACTTGTCAAACTTAAATTATGGAAGCGGAATAAAACACTGCATTTAACTAACGCTCGCGGGGTGAGGTTATGTGTAGTCAGTGCATGAAAGCTCTTACTCACGAATTCCTTGTTTGCTCCGAAAAAGCCAGCTGGTATACCTGACATACAGCAAACTGGCGAATGTCCAGAACCATCGGTTGTCAGGGTTGGTGTGGCATGATTTAGGAGTTGCTACTGCGAAAAGTGTGCAAAAAAGAGATCGGGGGTTCTGGTACAAGTTCAATTCGCTAATTCACAACTCGGTCTTTAGTGGGCGACCAACCCCCGCGCAGGAGGCAGCAAGAATAAATTGCTGAAGGACATTACATGACCGCCATAGTGTGGTGGTGTGAAATGCTACAGAGTAATCACCGTGTCAGACCTCAGCAGGCCCCGCCCGATCTAAGGAGAGTGCAGCATCGTGTCTTACATCCAAATAGGACCCAAGGTGCCACAGTGGAGACTGGACGTATCAATCATGGCTGAACTCCCCGCTCAAATGGGTCTATTAGGAACAAGCACATGAGATGTATTAAGGAAGAAGTGAAGGACCAAAACCGAATTTCACGGCTTACTGGGCGGTCAAAATTCTGCCATACACATGGCGAGACCTCTATTTTCTGACTATCATTCTCTGGCAGTGATCATAAAATTCGGCAGAAAGATAGCAAATTAATCTTTTCTTGGGAATAAACGAAGTCTACTGAATGATAAATTCGAACTAACAGAGTGAGTTGCCAAAATAACTGAGGTGGGTGAGTGTCGATAGCGGGATCAAATAGCAGTCTGTGGGCCAATCACAAAAACATCAAAAACCGACCAGGAGATGGCTGCATAGAGAACAGACGCAGGGCAGTCAAATGGCGATGAAACGATGGAATGCTGTTGATACAACGATATTCCATGTTCACAAACTAGCAGAGGGAGCAATGCAAAAGTAGTTTGAATACGGGGAACTTCGTGAGAAACTCCGCTGGACATTCTTTGTAGAGCAGTCGGTAACGATATTTTTATGAGAATATACATGTTGGTTCTCGAATAATCAAGTATGGGTATACCCATAGCCAGATGCACATCTAGTGGTACTACATTTTTCAGTATTTATTGGAACATGCAAAAAACTTTTGGACGACGCCACAGGCGGTCCGGGTAAGCAACTGCACATACAGAAATAAGGTAACAGGTAGGCGTGACAACTCCGGCAGCCTAACAATGGGAGCGGGCAAGTGTCCAACGACAACAGGAAATGTCGCCTTTTAATCAAAGGAGACGTTGTAGCAACCTGCGGTTAGCTTAGTAAAGAGTAAAAGTGCGTTGGATGCTGGATCGGAAACCAAAACACCGATTGGCGGCTATTTCCTCTCCTCTCCGATGAAGACTAGACAGTGGCACAAAGTCATCACTGGTATTTGAGTAACACACTAATCAAGTAGCGCATACACATGCGTTACGCGTAAGAATAGTACAGTAAGACGCGTGTTGATCGACTGCACTGGTGTGGCAACAGCGGACTTCTAAATAGGGTTTCAATCATAAGTCTACGTGAACAATGTATGCCAACTGTAGCAATAAATAAGACAATTAGTAAGGTTGATGAGCGAAAACTAGTATACTATTTACACACCATACGGTCAGCAGAGGGCACCAAGAACTTTTCCAGTCAACTAAAAACCAAGGAGCATAGGTCGAACAATAGACTAAAACAATGTAGTCCGCTTAATGTCCACTCCGTGAAAAGCGATTGACTTCCAGCCTCCCAGAGGAAGTCTGAAGCATGACTCACCATAGTTACTGTAAAACAGATTTCCCCTAACTGTATGAAATTAGGGCAGGGACTTTTTCGATTGTGACCATTTCCGGTTGTTGAAATTGTGGGTTTCATGAAAATGCGATTTCTTCTTGCCGGCACCTGGCTGTCTATCTAATTTCTCATAACTCTTCTGTGCTGAACTATTTTTTTCGGCGAATATTTTGATGTTGTTTATTATCCTTAGTGGTTGCGTTCTTGGAAAAAACTCCCAATCCTAATCTGACGATATATAGACACCCACATTTTCCATATCTCCTTTGCCGTTCTCCTTTTATTTTATCTGCGCTACGGAAGGTTATGTCTCGTTTAACGCACGTAATTCAAATGTTCTTAGTTGTTGCTCGTAACTGTTGTTTTTGCGTTACTAACTCAGAACGACGGCCTTTTGGTAATCGTTTCATTATTGGCCAGTTGACATATCGAATCACGTGTCGTAGCCCTCCGGGATTTGACGACCAAGAAAGAAATATATGTTACACCATAAGCCATCACACTGTCGTACTTCTAACCCCTAGTCTACGCAAAAAGGCTTGACCACATACGCCGCAACAATCAGCGTCTTTTTATCCTGCCTCTGTCCTTTTCAGAAAATGTCGTCATTTGTTTCTTTATCTCCAACTGCTAACGAACGTACAAATACTGCGAAAGCGTTTTTCCTCGATTTTCGACGCCAAATCCACCAAGTTCATTCTCCCCTTGTAATCGAATTCGGGGTCCTCAGGCTCTCCGTCTGATGTCATCACAAAAGACATGTTGCGAATTCCGTAGTGGACAACCCAATAGGCAAGTTTTTTAAACAATGGAAAATAAATACTTATATATTCGCCTTTGTCTGATATGGTGGCCGAATCTCGTAAATATGGATTGAACGGGCAAAACCTCGCTGCACTCAATATAGCCGTCGCCTTTCTGGCCTCTTGTTTTTTCTTCCGTATATTCTCATTACCCAAAGGCCGACTAACTCTACACTGACAGGTCAAACGTGTTGTTCACTGCTTCTTTGATCAACGCAATGCATGTATCTGCCCCTTAACCCACATGTAATATTCTTATAACTATATCTCCTGCCATCCGTTAGCGTACTGTCAATTACCTTTATCGTCACTGGTGCCATTTCTAATATTACTTAGTACTAAAAGCAGGAAACTGTGATTAGATTTGCCATCGTATTAACCCTACCGCTGCATGATTGTATTTCTTCTTAGTGCGCCAGCAATGTATTTTGGGAAATAATTTGCAGGAAATACCGAATTGCCTATACGTTATTACTGCTCTTCAGGGCACTAAATCGCACAGACTTGCTGATGACTAATAAAAATCTATAAAGTATCTGATTCCCTTGAAATAACCTATGCGTTAGAAAGTTGATTTCTATGGTTAGCATCGGACAGAAGAGCAATATTCAAGTCCGGCAAGCTCTGTTTAGTAAAATTCTCTAGGTAAACTTACTCTCCATTCAATAAAAAACACGCTCAGATATGCTACTGGTCTAGGCCAGGTAGTAGCACATGAAATTGCTCGAGTATATCGCGACGTCCATTTTCGCTCAAATTTACGAACATTATGCTTGATCAAATTAAGAAAACAGAATTTGTTCGCAAGAAAATGACATTTCCGTGACAGAGCTGGATGCGCATACAAAATACGCAAAGTTTACGTCGTCTGAAAAGTCTTTACCTCCACAGCAGTGAGAATGTGGGTAGATTGTGAGCTAAAATTACCAAGTCAAATCCCATATTGAAAGGAGGAAACGGAAGGCATCAGAATGTGGGGTTTAATGTATACAGAACCCGCAGTTGTCCTTTCAGGCGGCAGTGGCCACTGACGAAGCCAGGGCTGGTGTTGACTGCGTCCACTCATGCCTGAGAATACCTGAGATATTGGTGGCAGCCGTTTTTGTAGGCTCGTGAGCCAAGCTCAAGTGGTAGCCAGTCAGTGTGTATGTTGCATTTGCCGAGGGGTGGTGTCCCAGTGGTTTAGGTTGTGGTTGAAGAGGGAGGTGCGTTCAAATGACCTCATGGGCAGCTGCGGCTGTGCGGACGCAAGTATGCCCGAGCTGTCAGTCGTGTGACGTCAGGTCAGCGCGTCTGAAACGGCTCATTGCAAAGGGTGAATGACATTGAGACAGCGAAGTCTTGAACAATGACACCAGACCGATCCTGATGACCGCCCGCTACAAGTTTCACATCAGTCCTCGCCATCAGGTTTCATGAGATAGGTCACTTACTGTGCTTCATGTTTGATTTTCTCAAACTAGGTATGCATCACATGTAATGTTATTAATCCAAGTAACGTTCCCGGCGTGACCAGTAGTACTTTTAAATCTCGGTTCACTTGTACCCAAACAGTTTCCAAGATGAAACAACGCATGTACATCCACGTTTCACTAATTCTGTGTTTGATGGTGGGTCTAGGATTGAGTTCAAAACGTTGGACACATAAACTTGTCGTTCCGGTAATTAAGTAGGTTCTATAAAGTTACAGTCAACGTCAAAAAACCCAAATTTTAGGCTAATTTAATTCGATGTTAAATAAATATTTAGCAATTGTATTGCAAAATCTGATTTTTGAAAATGCCCACAGTAGGCATCTGAATCTGTTGGTTCCAGTAAGCCCTTAACTATATGCCTCTTTTGGAAATTTGATTTCTTTGGTTTCCATACTTGTATGCTGGGTTTGCACGTTTGCTGCATAGACATATTCATGTCTCATTTGCGCCTGTCTACAGAATCATGGTCACATCATTTTAACTAGCTAGACGTAACCACGCTTATGCTACCAACTCGGATTGCGCTTTCTGTCAAAGAAAAAATGAATAGAAGGAATCAGTCATAGTGGGTTCGGTCAAAGCCTCTGAAAGTGACGTGTAGGATAAAGGCAATGTTGTTAGCTCGGATAGCCCGCATCAAGATCATGTTAGTCCTTATGCAAGATGGTGAAAATCGTTACTAATCAAGTCATAGTACAGCTTTTGGCAAATATGACATTTTCGGCATATATTACCGTCCAAATTCACCTGTAATTTGAAAGTTCTAACCTTGCTGAATATATAGGTCAGAATTCTTGAAGAGGGTTAAGAATTAACTTTTGTATATATCGCTTTAAGCGAAGTCTCTGGCCGTGTCCAATATGAACTTCCTAAAGATAAACCGAATAAAGCTTCTGAACAAGATAGAGGCATTCTTTTTTGATCGAGAACAAAGTATCGGTGTCAGAAAAAAATTAATCTGACTGGGTGGATGTGGCAAGTGATATTCCTAGACGTCCGGTTTTCGAGACCTATCTCCTAACTCTATGTGTCATTGTTAACCATCATAAAATCGACTGTGATTTAATAGCGTCCTACAGCGAATGTACTCCCATCGCAAGAAGTCGCGGTGGAAACGTTTTTTGGGTAAATGTATGAAAGCCTCAATTATCTTCACAGTAATTGGCGATAACACTAGCAAAATGTTCAAAACACCGACGTTATGCAGAAAAACTGCAGCCCCCACCCTTATCCACTTTTGGCTCCAGGCGGCAAAGAGGATTCTTTGTATTGGTTTGTAGGATATTGAATTAGGGCTCTCCTTCGATGGCAGATTATAATGCAACCCTCGCTTCACCTTAGCGGACACCCAATGATACTGTGCACACAATAGATAGTATAATAACGGAATGATCTCAGTGGAACAGATTTTAAAGTGACGTCATTACACCTCATCAAGAAGGATCGAAATGATTATATGCGTCCACTTTTCTCTATCTTCACTGAAGGCATGATGTAAATCAGTTGCGATCGCAAGCTTACTTAAAAACAGGGCTACTTAAATCATGTTACCACAATTTTCATGGCGAAAACTTTTTATAATTAAAGTACACCCGGATCCAATACTTCGAAATGTGTAGTGGACAGCCATAAGGGCTACGTCGCGCCTCTCGCTAGCGCCTGCGCCTACGTCCTAGCGACAGCCTGCTATGGCACGCACGTCTGCCCAGCTTCGATTTGTCTCGTTGCAATTCACTGTCTGCACCACGCACCTAGTCGATACTCTGCCTGCACCATGCGAGATTTCTCACTACCCTCGCGTGGGCTCGGAGCCAATCAACGCACCTACTATCGCTGATCGGTAAGACAGGCGTAAACAGCCCAGACCACTAGCGTAAACAATCTGTCACGACACTTTTGAAGCGGCGACCTTCGGCGACACACGGCTCGTCGCTCTCGCGGACGCCGTCTCCGCGGCGCCGGGCGCACCCTCGTCCGGTTGCCAACTTTCCTTCCCTATTCTGTACAGAATAAATAAATCTTCTCTCCAACTGGCGTCCCGCTTCTTACAACTTGGGATATTGCCTGAAGTTATGGCGTACTGAGCGTACACTATCACAGCTTAGCCGCTACAAATGTAAAATTGATGTTCAGGGGCTTAGCCTATAACCGCCAGAAATATGAGGAATTTGCAGAAAGCCACCCTCCCATTAGAAATGTAAGACACTTGTAATACACTCAACTTCAACTTCATTTGATGATGCCCTCGGTCCACTTACTGCATTCACTTCTTCGGTCGCATTGTCTGAAGCGGATGTTCCATCGGTCAGGAACAAGGATATTCACCCCGTTCTCCTTACTCGTTGGTTGAGATGTGCAACCATGGACAGCGCTTATATGAAGGAAATTTGCCCGGTTTTTCTTATGTCAGATCTTGACTATGGCTGATGAAGACGTTGAGTAAGCCGGATGAAAAAGTGGACAGGAATACTGAAGGCTGATTTGGAGCGCACCTCGGTTCCTTTAATAGGTGAACATTGCATGCCAACGGAGTCATCTACGCCAGGGAGTCCCTCATGGCCGACCAGAGCGCCTAATCGCAGTGTTGTCAGCATGAGAGGTGGTGCTGACTGAATCCGTTTTAATGGATGCCGTTGCAAGTACCAATACATAATACGAATCCAGACTGGCTGAACATAATTTATTTCCTGTAGGTAGCAGGCACGTCCGCGGTGAACTCATTCTGCTGTTCGAGGCCGTGGATGTGTCCCTCAGTTTGGGGAATTATTTGAATTGGCTAGAACGGACCGCCTGCATCGTAATCCCTTTCTTCTTCATAGAAAGTTAACCTGTACAGAAGTCCGACGGAGGGTCTGCTGGCAGACAGTCATTGGGGCCTGGGACAAACTCTCTGCTGCGGTGGTTTTTTCAGACAGTGGCGAAACATTAAATGCAGATTTGATATTCATCTGCAATGAACTTACTGTACCTTAATTTTCTTAAATAGTTGAGATTGCATCAGTGGTCCCAGTTTGCACCTGGCCCACATGTACAAATATCTCTTAACTTTTTGACTAAGCGCTGCAAAGAAACACATTCTGTTATTTTTTCGAACATGAATATAAACTCCATACGGAACGCTTTGCTCCCTATATAAAGAGATTTAAAGTGACCTAAGCAAACTACACGTCGGACTGTTTGCCCCTACAAGCACATGTCCCCTTCCTTGATACTGGGAAAAGCTTGGGTGGACGAGGCGATGGACCGATTTGAGGGATTCGTCGGTCTTTCATTTTTCGTACAAACGATTACTCATGCTGCAAGTTTTCGCACACAGTTAGCGCACGTGTGTTCTTCGCGAAAATTCGTACTGCAGAATCGATCGTAGAAGACAACTACTTCCTTTTGTTTGCCTTTAGAGGCCATTTGTTGTGATCGCGGCCGTTGACCCCCTCCATTGGCCTAGTCTTCTCCCGTGCATATGCCGGAACAAACTTTTGGGATTTCAAAGGGTGATCCGGTCGGTCCTAGCTCTCTGAAAGCAAATAGGGGGATGTAATGCACTTTTGTGACTGTGTTGTAGGATGATCTGCATACGGAACGCGCCCCATGTTACCTGTAAATCAAAAACGTATGGAATTAACAATTAGTTGGAACAAAGACAAAAAGTACACGACCCCCCAACTGGGACATGACCCAGTCCTTCCCACTTTTTCCCGGCCGTTAAGGCTGAATTAGGTACTAGCAGAGGCCTCAGAGCGCGCGGAATATACGAATCAGTCTGTGCAAGTGCGGTGTGAAAAGGTCCCAGAGTGATTTAAAGTTCATTCAAATTGGAGGGTGATATTTCGGAAATACCGACCTAAATTCCTATTCATGACAACTGTTAGAGGTTTATTAAAAGAAGTACATGCGACATATCCTTAGTGATCGAAAATCCTAAAGTGGACTGCAGTTCTGTAGTATAGAGGGTTTCAGTATATTTACGTATATCGGGAAGGTAGTCAGCAGATTAATAACTGACCAGGTCAGTCAGTAGACTAAATCAAGATAATAAGCGGACACTGGTTATGTGTGTACATATAGGAATACTAACGGTGGCCTTTTTATGTACTCACTAAGGACGGTTAAAAAGCTTACATAGAAACAAGTAATAAAACCGGTTTGTCCAGCTTAACATCCTACACCGGCTCTACTGCATTGACCTTACTATTATGCACATGTTGCATAATCGGCCTTTGTGCAACAGTCTCATTTTACAGTGCAAAAGTTTCTGAACCGCCGAGCGCGGAAAGCAACAGAAAAAGATGGTGAGCAACTTGCTTGCAGGTCCGACCATTCAAAAAAACGCCGACAGGGGCTAGAGTTTTGGCTGAATTGAAGTTTTCACTTGCTGTCGTGGGTCCAACTCTCGCCAATATCGCCGATTTTTTCACGCTTGACCTACGGCGGATGCGCCTAATGAAGCCGTCGATTGTGACAAGCCAAGAAATTACAGCGCCTGACCGATCTCATGGGACGTAGGTCGAAATTCTAAATCCGTCAGGCACGGAAGGAACATGAATCCAAAATTTTCCGACAGGCTGAACAGAAGCCCAAGATTTTATTTCACTATGTTAACAGTAGACTGAAAAATAAGGACCCGGTCGCGGTGCTGAAGGAAGATAATGGTGTAGAGATAATTGAGAACAGCGAGAAAGCCGAACACCTAGGACAGTATTTTGCCTCGGTTTTTACCAGAGAAACAGAGTTTCGCAGTCGCAGTGCCAGCAAGGCTGTTGAGACTGCTGATCGCGTGCTTGACTCCATACTCTTCCCGACAGCTGTCGTGGAAAGTGAGCTGAAAAATCTCAAAGAATCGAAGTCATCGGGTTCGGACAATATACCGTCCAAATTCTTGAAAGAATTGGCGAATTAACTCTCCAAACCACTGGCACACATCTTCCGCTCGTCATTCGAATTAGGGAGGCTGCCATCGGAATGGAAGGCAGAAAATATCTTTCCGTTATAAAAGGGCGGGGCTCAAACTAATGCTAACAATTACCGGCCAGTTAGTCTAACCTGTATCTGCTGTAAATTAATGGAAGCCATAGTTAAGAAAGCAACAAAAAAATTCCTGGAGCAGTACCATTTACTCTCAGACCTTCAGCACGGCTTCAGACAGAACCGCTCGTGCCTTCCCAGTTTATTGCTCTCGACGGAGCAATGGACTCGCGCACTGGACGAGGATGGTAAGATCGCTGTCATCTACACAGACTTTAAGAAAGCGTTCTACAGCGTCCCACACAAACACCTAATTTACAAACTTTCTGAAATTGGGATAAGAGGAAGGCTGCTGACATGGATAACAGATTTTCTTACCGGAAGATCACGAACCATGTGCATTGAGGCCTCAAGGTCAAGTCCTAACCCCGTCATAAGTGGTGTACCCCAGGGCTCCGTCTTAGGGCCGTTGCTATTCCTGGTTTACATTAACGACTGCGTTGACGACCTTGAATGCAGCGCCATCGTGTTTGCTGACGATGTTAAGCTGTGGAGACCCATCAGATCTAACGCAGACAGGTACGCGCTTCAAGACAGTCTCAACCGCCTGAACATTTGGTCAGCTCGTTGGCTCCTTAATTTTAATGTGGACAAATGTGTGGTCCTGAGACTCCGCACCAAAAAGACCAGTAATGAGCACGATTCCTTTCAATACGTCCATGGTGGTCAGCCCCTTTCAAATGTTGTGGAACAGAAAGACCTGGGCGTCCTAATGACCTCCTCGCTGAAACCATCATCACAGTGTCAAAGGGCAGCCAAAAGTGCGATAAGGATGTTATTTGCGCTGAGGCGAGGATTTGTGCAGATCGATAAAGAGTTGTTCGGAAAAACCTATGGGGCATTCGTCCGGTCTCACTTAGAGTATGCAGTCCAGGTCTGGCGACCGTGGTTGAAGAAAGATTATCAACGACTGGAAAGAGTACAGGCGATGGCTACGAAGATGGTCAAGAATCTTCACCATCTGCCTTACGAAACCAGGCTGACCGAACTAAATCTGTTTCCTCTAAATTACGGGCAATTGCGCGGTGATCTTATTCAAATCTACAGGATTGTCAGAGGCCGTGAGTGTGCCCTAGACTTTGATGAATTCTTCGAATTGGCCGGGACTGACCGTCTGCGTGGTCATCCCTTAAAACTGCAGAGGAAGCGGGCTCAGTCGGACGTCCGACGGAATGCCTTCTCTCACAGGGTCATTGGGACATGGAACGGACTCCCTGATGCTGTTGTTCTATCCGAAAAAGTCGATTCCTTTAAGTGTGGACTAGATGCTCATTTATTGAGAAACTACTGTTCATATAATAACGATCGTTTCAGCGGCGGCAGTTTGCGCCTGGCTCACACTTACCGCTAACTTTTTAACATTCCGCATTTGCTTATGTAATTGATGACTTTCCTTCTCTTTATCGATATGAATAGGGAGCTCAAGGACGAAAGCCTCATTCCCTTAATAAAATGATTTAAACTGACTGACTACTAGGAAGGATTACTTATGTGGAATTGTAAAATTGCTTATTACGTGGAATAATCCCATGATATTTCGGACTTTCCAGAATGCTAGCTTTTGAATGCGGTCCTTCGCTACCTCTTGTCAAAACCACGATCAGCAAAAGAAGGTGACTTAAGTAGTATGCATTTTTCCCATTGATTTTCGGTGGTTTTACAAACTTAAATATATTTTATATAAAACATGCGCGAATATGCTTGCTTTTACTTTCTGGTAGTAAATCACGTCAAGTTCACATTTTGTATTCTACGGAGGAGTACTTTTCTGTTTTTGAAAATTTTTTTCAATTCGCGAATGGTTTTGAGCCAAACCAGCCCTTTCATTAGCGTTTGGCGATTTCAGTCTTCAAAGTTAATACTTCCCACGTAAACAGAATCCTATATACTTATATGCCTTTACGAAGATACCATGTAGAGTCCATAAAATTTCGTACTGGATGCGGATTATATTGTACACTTTATGAGGAGCACTACTAAATAGACAGGCACAATGCTGCATGAATCGACATTGCACGGCCTTAAAAGTGTTATGACCAGAAATTTTTTTAAA
>CACRXP010000142.1:225064-349944 GCA_902702965.1 Spirometra erinaceieuropaei
CTGTGGTGGTGCCTGTGGTGGTGGTGGTGATTATGATGATGAGGACGCAGAAGAAGAAGAAGAAGAAGAAGAAGAATAGGAACGGGGGCAATTGGCGATTATTGTGCTATGTCTAGTTTGTATCTGAATTTGAGGTGCGAAGGTGTCCCGGGATGGTTTTTTGCAATTTATTACGCGTTTTCTCCGCCTAATTCATTTTATAGCTAAACTTTTGACCGACCGGAAATGACGATTGTTAGTGTTGGTCTTAGTGAACACCAACTGAGAGTCAGTACAGTTGTCACAAAAGTCAGATTCACTGTTAGGGTTACTTTTCGCCCATAGCTGGGGTTGTGCTTAGACTAGCGTGTGGGGCTGTGGTTATCAATTACCTGCCGCCGTTTTGGATCCTCGCATCAGATGACTGACAGACTGGGAAAATGAATTGTTGCATGGGAGGCAGAAGGGAGTACGACGGCAACTCTGGGGCCTGCTTCCCCACGGCACGCAGTGCATATTCCTCAATATGACCAATCTGATGCGCTTTTAAACTATCACGGTGTGATTCACAAGAGCATTTGGTGAGCATACGCGTACATTCAATGAATTCTTATGGGGCCAGCGAGCGACCGAGCGAAATACAAATTACAACGTGTGAGAGATAGGAGAAGTCATTCACGGTTTGTCTTTTCGCACAAGCGGGTGTGTGAATAGGGGGGGATAGGCAGTACAGTTGATGTGCTAACTCATGAAATGTCAACCAAAATTTCGAAATGCGTTCTCGTTTCGAAAAGATAAATTAAGTAGTGTTGTAAAACTAATCATGAGGCAACATAAATCTATAATGATCCAGTTGCCTCAGGGTGTCGGCTTTCGACAGAACTTATTTTCGGCTGCATGCAAGATCTATGCTCTGCAAGAAATGACTACTTACGTAGAATGCAATTTTCTCATTGACTTTCGATGCCCTTGAAAATTCAATTATATTTCATGGAAAGCATGCATAAAACTATTCATTCTTTTACTTATTCGGTAGAAAATCACGTCTTCTTCCAAGTTAACACTCAACAAAGGGTATAATTCGGTTTTAAAAAACTTTTCTCATTCCCGAATACTTTTGAACCTGACCTACTGTTACACTTGCATTCAGGGTTTCAAAACTACAAGCTGTATACTTTCCGTGTACGGAAAACCATGCATTTCTCTACGGTGTTAACAGGAGACCATATGAGGTTCATAAAATTAAGCAGTGGATTTGAGCAATATTGTTGACTTTACAAGCCACTTTCGTAAATGCATATACATGACGTTTCATGAACGGCAATTTAACGGTAATAAGAAATCTCACAATTAGAAAGTTTTTTAAAACCCAATTATACTCTTCTTTTGTGTATGAAATTGGAAGAAAACGTGATTTGCTACCGAATAAGTAAAAGAATGAATATTTTTATGCATGCTTTCCATGAAATATAATTGAATTTTCAAGAGCATCGAAAATTAAGGAGAAAATTGCATACTACGTAAGTAGTCATTTCTTGCAGAGCATAGATCTTGCATGCAGCCGAAAATAAGTTCTGTCGAAAGCCGACACCCTGAGGCAACTGGATCATTATAGATTTATGTTGCCTCATGATTAGTTTTACAACACTACTTAATTTATCTTTTCGAAACGAGAACGCATTTCGAAATTTTGGTTGACATTTCATGAGTTAGCACATCAACTGTACTGCCTATCCCCCCCTATTCACACACCCGCTTGTGCGAAAAGACAAACCGTGAATGACTTCTCCTATCTCTCACACGTTGTAATTTGTATTTCGCTCGGTCGCTCGCTGGCCCCATAAGAATTCATTGAATGTACGCGTATGCTCACCAAATGCTCTTGTGAATCACACCGTGATAGTTTAAAAGCGCATCAGATTGGTCATATTGAGGAATATGCACTGCGTGCCGTGGGGAAGCAGGCCCCAGAGTTGCCGTCGTACTCCCTTCTGCCTCCCATGCAACAATTCATTTTCCCAGTCTGTCAGTCATCTGATGCGAGGATCCTAAACGGTGGCAGGAAATTGATAACCACAGCCCCACACGTACAAAGTAAAACGTGTGAGCGATGAGAGAAGTCGGTCATGGCTCGTCTTTTCGTACAAGCGACTGTGTGAATAGAGAAGGGGGAGGGGGAGAGGCAGTAAGTGGCAGTGAGGCTTAGGTAGAGCCGTGTCACATGGGGGAGGGGGGGATGGGGGTACGGAGACATGCATGCAGTTAGTCGATCTTTGGCCACGGCAGACGCGGAGCGTGCACGGAATCGGTCCCCGCAGTCTGATGGCAGTCGCTTCTGCTGTCGCTGGTAAGCGCTGACCCAGTTGCTAATGACAATTAGCTGGGACATTATAAATCGCATAAAGCAGTTGCATTTTCTGTACTTCGTCCTTGATCATTCTTTTATGCTCTGAGAACGCGTATCATACACACTTTTCGGCCTGACGTTGCCGATGCTCTCCGCGCTCCTAATGTGTTACTGCTTTTTCAGATGAGTTTTCTTGCGTTTTTACCAAATTACTGACGTTTGCGCAGGTTCTATAGCTTTGTTTTCCAATTCTTCCACATTTGGCGCCAGCGCTTTTTGAACTACTTGCGTACATAAATAAATGGGGTGCTTTCGATCTCCTTAGTTGTCCTTCTAACCATCATCCTCTTCTTTTACCACCGCTCTGTGTCACACATGTCCACCAATTGATGCTCTTTTTCCCTTCTTCTTGCATGACATTTACGCCTGACTTTGACAGAGTCTTCAGCATTCCTATTTGGGTACTGCAATCGCAAAGGTATTTTCCCGTGTATTTTACCGGTTACCGCGGTTAACGTAGGGTTTGCATCACACTTTTTTCCGGTTCGTTCACATTTGGCGTCGGCATTTCCATGAATTATTTGCGCATTTAACCAAATGTTGTGTTTTAGATTGCCTTATTTACCCATTTAATTTCCTTCGCCTTGTTTACCGTCGTATCCGTAGGTCCACTATTAAAACCTCGATAACATCCGTTCCTGTCTGGTAAGAACCCACGCTTATTTTTCTGACAGTACTAGTGTGCAAAGTATCGGCAAGAAACCATACGTTTTGTGCACGCTGACATTTAACTCAAAGTCGCAGCAGCGTCAAACCGTTCTTCAGCATCAGAATTGTGTTTTATGAAGTGTTAAGTTATAAAGCACTACCTATTGTGCTAGGACAATGTTCTTAATGGATAATGAGGTAAAGAATCCTTGTCAATGGGCAAACGTCATCGGCCTAATCACTGGCATCTCTCGCAGTCACACAGATGTCTGGTATGATTGCTGCCAACCTGGTTATGTATCGTCTTCTACGATTAGTTCTGATTTAAACCCGTTTGTATCAGAGATAAATCTGAACCCCCGAACTAAGCTCTCTACGAGGAGTTATGTTGATAATGGTATCGCAATGCACGTGTAGCTAATATTTTCACTGAAATGCAATTTTATCGAATAAAATCAAGGATTATGAAAAGAATCAAAGGAGTCATTAGTCCACAAATGACAGGCTAATCACCTTAATCTGACTATTCTTGTTTGAACAGAGATGGCCGGTGTTACCTCGCGTAGCATGAAAATGTGCGAACTTTGTACTACCGAAAATTTTGATCCTTCATAATGGCACTAATTGGAAGCAGGCATTTTCTGATAGTTTCTGTGGTTTAGGTTCCTTCACATCTAACGTTAGTACTTCCATGAATTGTTTGCGCATTTAACCAAATGCTGTGTTTTACACTACCTTTTAATCTGTTTCCTCCTCGTTTACCATCGCATCCGTAGGTCCAATGATAAAACCCCGTTTACATCTACTGCTGTCTTGTAAGTGTCCATGCTTATTTCTCTGTCTGTGCTAGTGTACGAATTATCGGCAAGACACCGAACATTTTTAATCCAAAATGGCATTCGACTTAAAAGCACAGCAGGGTAGAGCTTCTGTTAAGCATCAAAAGTTTGTCTTTTGCAGGGTTCTGCTATGACGTACAGGACTAGGTTAGCATCATTAACTGATACTTTCGTACCGAATTCTTGTGAGCAGGCAAACGTCATCGGCCTAATCGCTGACATCTAAGTGGCCACATATTTGGCTGTTACAATTACTGCCAACTTGGTTATATATCTTCTTCTAGGATGAGCAGTCCTGATTTAAACCCGTTTGTATTAAAGATAAATCTGAACGTCCGAACTAATCTCTCCACGGGCAGATGTGTTAACGATGGGTTCGCAATACATGCGCAGTTAATTTTCTTACTGAAATACATTTTTATCCAATAACAGTCACAGATTTTGATAAAAATCCAATGAATAATTAGTCCACACCACATCTACCACTCATCTTAATAGCAAATTCACTTTATACCCCTTGGCAGGCATTGTCGAAAACTATTTTAAGTAGTGTGAAATTATTAACAAACGGGATTTTGCAATTTTCGCTATCAACGTACACTCGCAATTGTGAACTCATTTTCCCCTGCACCAAATTGCGTCTAGTCCTTTTTTTTATTGCCGCAAAATCGGCAGAACGGCCGTTAATGTTTCATAAACTCACCAACCGCACAATTGCAGCAATCCACAACGATGATTAGCCGTGTCTTATAGTAAACTATCCGTCTATAGAACTGAACTTAGAAAAAATCGTTAACCAGTGGGGTTATTTTTGAGACTTATTACATACGGTATCGCAAAAGGAATCTGCTATATATGCCGACGCTTGCGGATAACTAGATGAATGACGAGCTCATTCAAAAAAGTGATTCAATCGCGCTACGCGGCGTTTAAGTGTAAACAAGTTCGCAAAATAAGGATAATGTGCTAACCGGTTTCTATTAGCCATACATTTCAAAGTGTATTAATACTTTTTCTGCTATACCCATTATAACAAATTAAATTTGTTGCTCTTATTCACTTGTAGGTAAAATTTTCCAAACGGCAAAAAAAATGTCGGCCAACTTAAACGAAGGAATCCCTATCTGCGTTATTACTGTTCTTTATGGCACCAAATCGCACAGATCTTCCAATTTGACATTCAGGAATTGATAAAACCTTTAGTTTTTCTAAAATAACCTTTGTTTTAGCAGATTGATCACCATGGTTAACATCAGACATAAAATAAATTTTCACGTTCGGCTGGATCTCTTTATTAAAACTTTCACGGGTGAATTTCTATCCTTTAAATCAAAAAGTCGCTCAGACGCGTAACCGCAGTCTAGGACATGTATTAGCATAGGAAATTGCACGAATATATTCTACCGTCCACTTTCGCTAACATTTGCTGATATTTTACTTGATATAATTACGTAAACACAATTTCTGCACAAGAAAACGACATTTTATTGAAGGAAATGGATGAGCGAACAGAATGCTGAACATTAAAGGCGTCCAGAAATTCTCTCATCAGTTTCCGTTTTAAGATTTCATGAAAAAGGTCACGTACTGTATATAAACCAAACAACATCCCTGTGGGCAGCTGTTTGGTGATATAAATGGACCATTTCTTAAGAAGGGCGCAGGATATCCGTTTCCATGTGCTGACTGTCTGCTGAACATACGCCTGCGTTATCTGTATCAGTCTGTACTCCAAGCCTTCAGATAGTTTGACGGCCAATTTTTATTTCCATGCGTATCATAGTTTGGTAAAATTATTGACGCTGCTAGATTTCAAGCTGTGAAAAATGTCCTGCAAGTTTTCGCCGACTTACGTCACGTAATTGGTAATCGTCAAAAGACTGAGAAACATTACTTCAACACTCACATCGTTGCTGTCATTGGGAACATTTGCGTATACGCACGTCCTCCTATCGAATGTTGCCTTGTTTCTAAGACTAGTCCTCCGCGGAATGGTGTTCATGAGGTAGTGGCGTTAAGGTGAATCACATTCTGAAAGTTGATACTAATTCCTACACAAAGTGAGTTCATAGTCTCACTAATTAGAAGAGTTAGAAGGCGAACGAAAGTCAGCACTGTGCCATCCTGAACGAGGGGATATTCGTATGACGATTACCGACGGACTTAAGGACAAAAATATTGTAGAGTTGACACACGATTTATGTGACAGAAAGACACGCCGCATAATGCATGTGGGCTTGTTCTGAATATCAGAAACGATGATAATTGTCACGCCCTAACCACAGCATCGGAACAAACCATAACCGAAACCGAAACCGAACCCTATCCCAAACCGTAACTCGATCGACTGTCTAATCTTTGCCCCTAACCTTAATTTTCCTAGAATACTAATCGAAATCCTGTCCCACACCCTCTTAAATCTACGTCGATATCATTCGTCTCTCCAGTTCATTTCTAAGCCTGTCTCGAAACTCCCATAATAATGCCACCGGGCATTTTTAAATGCAGACATTAAAAAAACGAAAACCAGCAACCGGTTGACGAGCAGACAGTTGGATTCCCCCTTGCGCAACTTACAACATGGGCATGCAGCGACGGCATCTAAGTAACCGATGTACAGCTATTAATACTGCATAACCCAGTGCGCAAGCGTAACCATGTATTTTTTACAAAGTACTCTTTGATTTTGCGTGAAGTGTCGTACACTTCCAAGGTTGTGTCATGTTTTCTATTTCTGTTTTACATCAGTTCATAACCTAGTATACCGGCTGTGGCCTTGGAATTTTGGAAGAAGATAAACCCCAAACCCATGTATCCGGCGACCTTCATTCTCACTTCCCTCTGTTAGTGGTACAGGCATATACAAAATGCAGGCGCTCCGAAATGCTCTCCGTATTTCTCTGCGCCTCTCTCCGGAGTACAACACAATAAAATGACAAGAATGTCAACATATAGGTGTTACTTGAGTGCTTGTTTCTCCAGGTTCATTACCCACCATTCAAACTTATTCTTTCATTTCATTGCAATCCATCATTCTGCGTCCATACGCACCTGACTGTCATCTTAACCATCAATTCACTGAAAATCCTCATTCGCTTAAGATCCAGAGAAATTGAGACAAAGAGCAGGAGAGTATTAGCATTTTGTTGGCTATGGTGACAATGTCCAAGCCTACGAAGTTCGATGTCAAACTCGGAAGAAGCTGGCCGAAATAAAACCGTATGAAATAGCCAGATATTTAAACTTAAGGTGAGCAAGCAACTTGTGCATACATAAACGTTATCCCTTTAGAGAAGAATTTACAAGGCCATGTTATCGTTTGACTCGTGGCAGGCGATTAGGATCAACGGCATGCGATTCCCGGGTGTGGCGGTTGTTGACGACTGCCAGCTAAAGGTGTTTCTGTGAGATTTCAGGGGTAAATTTCTAAGGGCGCGGAAACTGCTGAAAACAAAGCTGAGGAAATGAGTCTGGACATTTCCACAGGAATAAGAAACTGGAGAAATATTGCATTGGCCAGCTTGGACATCTTGACAAGACGAGATACGCAGCGGGCCTGGTAAACAGACAAAACATTATCAGAACAATGTGAGAAAATTTAAGAACACCATTATAGGTATCAGTCGGTTGTCGATGAGGAAAAAATTGGTTTTGAGAAAGTAGGAGTCCAGTTTATGCAACTCATAGCGCAACAATGACCAGCATATCGTCATCATCAGAAAACTGCTAGGTTCGGGTGCGAGGCATTTAGCCATCCAGATGGGAGTAAATTTATACTACCGAGGGAAAAGTCTCTGAAGAAGGTTATGATTCTCTGATGCGTATACAGCGCATAATCAATTAAATACCTACCTACTATAATAAGGCAGCTTAAAATGCGAGATCAATTATTTTAAATTTGTTATTGCTTCATCCACCTGAAATACGAGGCTAGTTTCTGCTTGAATTAAAAGACAGACGGGATAGGAGAAGGCAGCATTGCTTGTCATGTTTTTTCTACGTGTGGCGGTTGTTGAGGACTGTCAGCTGCAGGTGTTTTTTGTGAAAATTCGGCGGTGAATTTCGAAGAGCGTGGAAATTGCTAAAAACAAAGCTGATGAAATCAGCCATCCTGGTTGAGTAATCGTATTCTACCGGTTACCGCGGTGTACATAGGTTTTACAGCACACTTTTCTCGGTTCGTTCACACTTGACGTCAGTATTGCCATGGATTATTTGAGAATGTAACAAATGCTGTGTTTTCGATCGCCATAGTTACCCTTTAATCATTTTCCTCCTCGTTAACCATTGCATCCATAGGTTCACTAATAAAACCCCTTGTTGCATATATTCCTGTCTTGTAACTGTCCATGCTTATTTCTTTGCCGGTGCTAGTGTATGAATCATCGGCAAGCCACCGCACTTTTTTAGGCAAACAGGCATTTAACTCAAAGACACAACAGCGTCGAACTGCTGTTCAGCATCAAAGGTATGTCTGTTATGATACACATGGCAGTGTCGACACCATCAACTGATAATCTAGTAAGGAATCCTTGTCAGCAGACAAAAGTCATTGGCCTAATCACTGGCATCTCTCGCAGCCACATATTTAGCTGGTACGATTGCTGCCAACTTGGCTATACATTGTCTTCTAGGATGCGCAGTTCTGATGCGCTGTTCTAATCCGTTTGTATTAGAGATAAATCTGAACCTCTGAACTAATCGCTCTAAGAGCAGGTATGTTGAAGATGGCTTTGCAATGCACGTGCAGTTAATATTCTCACCGAACTACATCTCTTCGAATAAAAGTCAAGGATTTTGATGAGTTTCAAATGAAGTTTAGTCACCTTAATCTGACCATTCTTGTTTGAACACATTAATAATCATTTCGGCTTGTGTGGCGTTTAGCAAATCGGCATGTTTAGCACTGCATGGTTAAATAATTCCGGTTAGTGATACCCGATGTTACCTGAGGTATCATTTCCGTTGACTGAAAGAGCTGAAAATGGTAACAATTGGGAGATGGCACCCAAAAAATCCGTTACCTGGAAATAATGCATTTAACAGTGGACTCAAACACCTTCAGACTATATCAGCGGTTGCAGGCCTACTTTCACGCACTACTTGGACTTTCCGCGACGGCCTAACATGGGCTGGCCGAACGAACATCGCAGGAGGTAACATGGACGATGGTCGCTGTTACCCAACCTTCCCCATCGTTACACACGTAAACCTGAATATACGACATAGATTCGCATTATGGCAGTTTATTACAAAACAAAATCACTTTTAAATAGGATAAGTTTGCACAACGTGGGACAGGAACAGTTCCTAGGCAGCTGTCAAATACATGACATTGAGGCCATACCAAAGACGATACTGTACTTAGTCTATGTGAGCCCACACAGCTCCTCCATCGTGCAGTTTCCTTTTCAGTCTACTCCAGTATGCCTCAATGACATTGGTGTGTCGTCCGGTGGTAAGGTCCTTGAAGTTCTTTGAGTGGCAAACAGAGAAATGTAGATGACCTTCTGAGGGAAGACAATTATACGCCTTCCACTAGTCCGTTACTACTATACTGCCTTTGGCGACTCATTTTGTAATAACGAAAAGGAGAGCGGGCCAACTTCGATCATGCACCTGTTCAACTAAGGCCTTCCGTCGGCTAGTATCGTACATCCCGACAAGCCACTACCCATAAAACCTCTATTACCACCTGTCCCGTAAGACCGGCTGCATTGGTTAGGCGGATTTTTGGGTGCCATCTCCCGATTGTTACCCTAAAAATGTGCGAACTTTGTAGTTTCGCAAATTTTGATCCATTTTAATGTCTTTAAATGAAAGCAGACACCATATTTACCGCTCATCTTCATAGCAAATGCATCTTTTACCCATTTGCAGACTTTGTCAAAAATAGTTGTAGTGTAGTTTTACTTTCGCGAGGCCTTAAAACATTTGGCCACATTCATACAACTGCCATAGTGGAATATCTTTATTTCTTTCTATTACAAATGCAATACTGATTTCATGGATGTTTTGCAATATGAATACTGATTTCCTTTTAGCAAACTGCTCCCTGGATAAATTAACCCTGTCTATAAACAACGCCTTTGTTTCCATTTTACCTAAAGCTTTGGACTGCATAACCCAACTAATGTACTGGAGACAGTTGGCCCTTGCCTTCGATATTGTAATTGTCGTCATTAACGTACAGTCGGAATTGTGAACTCATTTTCCTTGTGGGGTTTCCCTCTACACCAAATGTTGCCGAACCATTTTTAATTGTGAAGCAATAGGCCTTGCGTACGTCTGCCAACAGTGAAGTTTCAGGAAATCGTGCACATTGCCGTGGTGTTACCATATGACTGTAAGCCTAAGTACTGGACAAATGTTAAATTATCTTTACTATATCGAGGCCAACGCCGAATTCCTCAGTCGCTACCAAACTACGCATGGGTTTTTATCCTTAGAACATTTTTCTATAGCTAACGTAATTTATGTGATGATTAGTAGCCGCAAAATCGGCAGAATGATTTCTTACTCAAAAGTGTTGCAAAAAGGTGAACAGCCGTTAAAATTTATTAAAACGCACAAACCACAAGATCCCAGCATTTCGCAGCGAGGATTAGCCGTGTTTGAAGGTAAAAACCCGTTTTGAGAACTAAACTAAGACAAAAACGTTAACCAAAAGAGTTATATTCACGACTAATTACATAGTATATCCAAATGGAAATCTGCCATATATGCCTACGGTTGCGTAGAACTAGAGGAATACGGAGGTCGTTCAAAATTGTGCTTCAGCCGGGCTCAGTGATGTTGAAGTGTACCAAGTTCGAGGAACTAGGATAATGTACTAACCGGTTTATATTAACTATACATTTTAAAATGAATGTGTACTTTTTCACTTATGCCCATTGGAACGAATTTGACTTTTTGCTCTTATATACTTTTATAAAAAACATAAGCATTCCGTGTTAATGTTAGTTAATATTCCGTGGTCCATTACACATCCCCTCTTTGCATTTATGGCAGTTAAATTACTTCAAATGCTCGTTTCTGACTGCCGTTTACTTCACTGAACGTGGGAAGACTCGGCGAACTTCAACAAGCCGACATTGTACGCTTGCATTTGCCGAAGAGAACTGGGAGACTACTGAGATTAAAACAAGGAAGTGTTGTGCATAAAAATTTACAGGCATGTGACATTACTTTATACGGGTTCACTATACTGGCAGGATGGCAGGCCGGTTGCATAGCAACCGCTCGCATATTCGCTTTCATATTTGGTCATCATAATTACTTTAAATGTCATGGCACCACATACACGCTGGCATAGGTAATGTGACGCGAAGTCCGCGGTCATACAAACTATGATAACTTGTTCATCAAAGACTCGTATTGTGTTGTGTCCCTTAGTATCCATAAGGGCGTTACAAATCTCCATGCTTAACGACCAAAACTGTTTTCAGGCAGATAATTAACAAAATGTGAACATTTTGTGAGTGTATGTGTAGGACAGGCGACCTGCGGAGTGAATAGGCACATTGCGTAAATAGCGCAGACTGCAAGAACGTCTGACATTCAGGAGACTTTCGCGCGAGCATAAGACAAGGCATCCAAATGTATGTAATCTACCAGCAAGCCCAACCAATAATATGGCTGTGTTTATGGTAACGTATTGACCTTCATCCAGCTCATTTGGCGGATAAAAGTAGGCTGCGTTAAATATGAGCACTTTGTCTTTTGGCAGCCCATTTCACATTCTTCTAGTTCCAACTGATGGCAAGTATGAATAAAGCCTGCTTGTCTATTCTGGGGAAGCCTAGCAGCCCTTATGTTTCTGTACTACTCTCTCGGCCGGGTGGCCCGAAGATACCATAGTTCACCTACTCGTGCTTACGGTTCACTACAATATGTTTATACCCTTTGGAAGATTGCTTGAACACGACACCGTTTATGCGCCATTGCATGGTAGGTGTGGCAGTTGCAACCTGCATCTTGTTAGTCTCCTTTCTGTACAATTTGGTCTGCGTTTGACGATGGCGACTTCAAGGAAAGGCAACTCTTCGACATGCCCTTGTGAAATAAATGTTTGGGAAGATGCCGTTAAGCAGGTCTTGAAATCGGTTAGTCCGCTCCTTTCAACTACAAAGAACTTGTTTTCTGTGTACCGACGCAAAAACGCGGGCTTTTAGTGGCTTAAGCTCTTCTTGCGGTCGAGAGGCGAGATTTAATTCCAAGTCAAGGGCGCACGAATCCATACCGCCGTGAGACTTCATGGACTCAGTCTTATCACAAACACCCCCTGAAATCCAATTCGCCCTAATTGTTTGTCAATAAAAACTATTTATTTGACACCGCATTTTCACAGACTCTGAGGCTGGCCTACTTTACAACACCGAAGGATGAAACTTATACACGTACCATGCCACAGATTATGTGTTCATTTCCTTTACGACAAGAACCCCGGAATCTGCATATTCGCTTCTATCCGTCTTCATTAAACTTATTTTTAATGTCGTGGCACATTTGATCTTTTATTTATTTACTGCATTTGTGGTTTTTTGCGACTTAGTACGACATACACGCTGGTCCAGGTAATGACGGAAATTCGGCGGTCATTTGAACTATCATAACTTGTCAACGAAAGATTCATATTTTGTGGTGTCTCTTAGTATCCATGTTGATGCTTAGAATCAACGATCACGGCTATTTGCTGAAAAAAATTACTAATAAAATGTGAACAAATGTTCCAGACACTGTGTGAATGTCTGTGTAAGACAAAGGACTACGGACTGAAAAGGCACATTAAACAAAGAGCGCAGGCGGAAAGAACGCATGACATTTAGGGGACGCTAGTAGAATCTTATTCGCAGATATGAAGTTTACATGCTCACGCGAACAAAAGACAAGGTATCCAAATGTATGTAACGTGCCAGCAAGCCCAACCAATAATATGGCTGTGTTTATGGTATCGCATTGACCTTCATCCAGCTCATTTGGCGGATAAAAATGGTCCGCGCTAAATATGAGCACTCTGTCTTTTGGCAGCTCAATTTACAGAATTCTAGTTGCACCCGATGGCAAGTATGAATAAAGCCTTTTCGTACGACCGCTGCTGTCTATGCTGTGGAAGCCTAGCAGCCCTAATAGTCATCGCACTTATGTTTCTGTACTACTCTCTCGGCTATTTTATGTCATATGGGGACTTCCTGCAGACGTACACTTTCAGCAGACTTCTATCGCACTTTCAAATGAGACCCGTCAGATCTGAAATGGATGCAGTATACGCCGAACTTTTGAAGCACGTGCATTTGCCGTCATCGGATTCTGAAAAGGAGAAGGTTGCTGTCATTGTGCCGTACAGGAATCGGAAGGAGCATCTGCTGAAATTTATAGCGCGTTTGTTGCCTTTTCTCAGCAAACAAAGGGGTCAGTATGTTGTAATTATTACAGAGCAGGCTGACAATCAGGGCTTCAATCGAGGCAAATTGTTCAATGCGGCTGTTACGGAGATAAAGAAAAGTCCCCCGGGTGATCGACTGCATGGCATAAACTGTTACATACTCCACGACGTTGATAAAGTGCCAACATCGCCTTCCACGGTCTACGAGTGTGGGCAACATGTCAAGCAACTGGCAACTGCATTCCGAACTGGCACGGAAACTAGGTGGTGAGAAATTTATTTTACTAAAGATGCAGATTTAAATTCGTAAAAACATCCTAAATTACTTGCACTTCAGTGATAATTATTTAAAATTCTTTCTAGATTGTCTATAATAGTCACCGTCATCCAAATGTATGATTTTGTCATTGTTACCCCTCTCGCTTTTACGCGTGTTACACCTTGTTCAATGAATTATTTATGTACAACTATCATCATAAGAGGCGAGATGTATGTGTTGATATATGCAGCCAATGCGGTGTCGGAGAAACTATTCCAACCCGAATATTATTCCATTGCCGAAGACAGATATGATTGAATATATGATTTGTTCGAGTGCACTAATATATACTTCTTATAGAATTGCGCTTAAAAATGAAAACATATCTGTATTGCAAGTAGATTGCTGCCTACATCCAGTGTTTAATGTCGGTCGGAATTATGCGTACATTGATCTTCCGTTTTTCATATCTGTACGCTGTTAAATGCCCCTTATTGTGGTTATTTTTTTAAATTGGTAAAGTAAAACGTCTAGGAATATAAGACGTATTACTTTGATGGTATTCACACGAAAATGAATTTGTAGGAAAAGGAATCAATTATAGTGTCATAATGAAGGGCTAAATTAAGGAAAATCGAACCCACAGAGTGATTTGCTTATATTCGGTAGTTAATTCAACAAAACGAATCATTAACTTTAGTGCACAACAACAGAGCAAAATAGGATGTAATACAAATACATCCGTTTGCAAAATCGCCCAGGGTTTTGTCACAAACTAATTTCTACGACGTTGGTAAGACAAACATTGAAGATACTTGACCACGAAAGAGAAGCAGAAAATGGTGGAATTCAGAAGAGCATTTGGCGAGCCTAGACATCCGATAAATTCTCATCTGGCCTGCGCACTTACAGTAGATGTGCTAACTCATGAAATGTCAACCAAAATTTAGAAATGCGTTCTCGTTTCGAAAAGATAAATTAAGTAATGTTGTAAAACTAATCATGATGCAGCATAAATCTATAATGTCGGCTTTCGAAAGAACTTATTTTCGGCGGCATGCAAGATCTATACTCTGCAAAAAATGACCATTTATGTAGCATGCAATTTTCTCATTGATTTTTTAGTGAACTTCCTTCCTGTTGCATGCAAAAACTACACTCTGTAAAAAAGACTGCTTAAGTAGTATGAATTTTTCCCAGTGATTTTCGATGCCCCTAAATGTCTAGTTATATTTCATAGAAAACATGCATAAAACTATTCATTCTTTTGCTCATTAGGTAGAAAAGTGCGTCTTCTCCTAATTTAATGCTCTAGGGGGGGACATAATCCGGTTTTAAAAGAGTTTCTAATTATTGGGCTTTGAAATACCGTATAATAGCCGTTCATTTATCGTCATGTCTCTGCATTTACCAATATGGCTTGTAAAGTTAACAAAATGGATCAAACCCACTGCTAACGTTTATGAACCCTATATGGTCCCTCCTTATCACCGTATAGAAATGTATGGTTTGCCGTACGCGGAGAATATACAGCTTGTAGTTTGGGAACCCTGAATCCAAGTGTAACGGTAGAGCGGGTTCAAAATTATTCGGGAATTGGAAAAGTTTTTTAAAACCGAATTATGTCCCTCCGTCGAGTATAAGATTGGAAGAAGACGTAATTTTCTATCGAATGAACAAAGGAATTAATATTTTTATGCATGTTTTCCATGAAATCTAATAGGACTTTTAGAGGTATCGAAAATCAATGAGAAAAATTCATGCTACTTAAGTTGTCATTTTTTGCAGAGTATAGATCTTGCAAGCAGCCGAAAATAAGTTCTTTCGAAAGCCGACACCCTGAGGTAACTTGATCATTAAAGATTTATGCTGCTTAATTTGTCTTTTCGAAACAAGAACGCATTTCGAAATTTTGCCTGGCATTTCATAAGTTAGCACATCTACTGGAACGAGGCACAAACTGAGACTTGTGAACGATAAGTGCAATCGACTAAGGTTCGTCTTTTCATACAAACGGAGTATGTAAATAAAGGGGAGGGAAGGGAAGGGTGGCAATAAGTGACAGTGAGGGTTAGGCATGGCCGTGTCAAATGGGGAGAGAAGGGCGAGGGGGGAACGGGGGCGCGGAGACATGCATATAGTTAATTGATCCTTGACCACGGCAGAAGTTCGTCTGTGCTCACAGGGCCGGAATCTGTAGCTTAATGGCAGTTGCTTCTGTTGTTGCTTGTAAGCGAAGATCTAGTCGCTTAAAGTATTTAGGTGGGACCTTATAAATCACACGGAAGGCTTCCTCGGGATCCACACGATACACAGACTCGTACCGAGAAGGGTGTTATGTGTGACATTTTTGAGGTCCATAGATAACTACTGTTATTTTCTTGTACAACCTGATGAGCTGGAGATATTATTGTGAATAAAGCGTGGAGTTTATATTTCGGCAAAATAAATACACTCGATGTGTTCGGATATTTTGGCATGGTATGCATTTCAAAGACGACTTTATCGTTGGACTAACATGCACAAATTTCCAATTGCATTTCAGGTTGTACAGCACATTTCTCGGGGGCGCGACTGCCTTCACGTGGGAACAGATTGAAAAAATCAATGGTGCTTCTAATATTTTCTACGGTTGGGGTGGCGAAGACGATGACCTGTCTCTTCGACTGCACTTGAATAACATTACCGTTGATCGAACTGTAGGCAGTGACGGTATTTTTGACGAGTTTGACGCCAATCATCCACGAGATGAAAATAAGGATCGCATTAAATTAACTACTATGGACAGTGTGTCCTCCCGTTGGATGAATGATGGAATCAATCAAACACGGTACCATCTTCTTAGCAGATTTGACTACGAATATTTCATTTGGCTTCTCGTGTCCATTTGATTCACATGAGTATTTTTTGCTATTTGAATTTGCAGGGAAGCCTTTTTGTTTGTGCTATGGTCCTTTAATAAATCGATAGGCATGAGAAGTGTTTTTTTTTGGAAAATGAACTCCAGAATTGCGGACATTCACACTGTACACTAACATTCTACGGGGACCCTTTTAATAAATAATTACAAAACAAATCAAGCGGTAGAATTATTTGAAAGAAAATAATTATACGTTTGCTAATAGCACAACGGAAGTAAGATCCAGATAAATTGGTCGGTGTGAATGGTCGTTATTATATCGGATAACAGATGTACCGTCTTCACCAACGCGCACGGATACTGTAAGCACTGGACCTTCCGTTATCACTGTTGACAGAAGAATAAGGATTTCGAGGGATTGCCAGACTGGTCTTGGGCAATCTCTCGGCGTACATTTGTGGACTGCAGCAAAAATGCCACGTAATGTAAGCGGCCGTAAATTTCGTAACTTGACTAATTCGAACTGCAGTCTGACCCAGATGAAGACAAAATGACTAATAACGTAAAATTTAGTATTACAAACTAACTAGTAAAAATTCATGGTAATTGTCAGTAATGACTTCTTCGGTTCTCGGTCTGGATTTGTCGCACGTGTTCCTGATATAGTCCGGTAAATTCAGTAATGGAGCCTTTCGGAGTCAGTTCTGTGTCTTCCGTGACGTATATGGGGATGCACCATCTTGATGAAGACCACATTGCCGTCTGGGATTTAATTGGAATCTATCTAAAGCATGACATGCTTCTGAAGAACATCCAGGTACACATCCATATTCACTTTGATACCGCTCTTGATGAATGCGGGGGATGACCTTGCTGAGGCAATCAAAAAGAAGACCATTACTAACGCAGGACGTTTGGGTCGAAAGTTTTTGTTAATATTTCCAGGTAAATCGTCTATTTTCAAACGGCTTATACAGTGCGATGTTAGACTGGCAGGCACCAAATCGATCGCGAAGGGTTTTCTTCGGAGTAGGTCTCTGTGTGTGGTTCATTCTTGTTGGAGTGTATGATTCCCTTACTTGCTTCCTTTAGTCTCTTATATTCCGCAAAATTAGTGGCAAGATACTTCTTGGTTCTAGCCTCTGACGTAGCCTTCAGGCCCTTGTTCATGTCATTCATGACAGACTGCTCCAACATTCCCCCTTCCAAAGACATCTTCCTCATGCTGCGAACCAGGGTTTCAATGAATACGACCCCATACAGCAACCGACGTCGGAGAAACTGTACGCGAATTGCCGAGCACGCAGCAGCAGTGATGCGGGGAGACGCTAGCTCTCAGGTGGCGGCTCATTCGATGGGACCCGGCCATATTTTCACGTTTCGAGAGGCCGAAATCCTCCCAGGGGGTGGCAGCGGCGTGCCGCGAGCCGCTCGAGTCATGGTTCACAGGCCCGCAAACAATAAACAAACGCAATGACCTCCCGGCACCATATTCCGTGCCGAGATTTTCCCTGGGCAGGAGAATCAGTCACGTGGGGAGGGTGCGGGCGAGCAATTATCACAGTGACAGTGAGCCAGTTTGCCGAGCAATCGTCACACTAGCATCCAGCACGGGTGACGAAATCACGGCAATTAACGACTCGGACTTGGACTGACAAGCCACCATCGCAATTATTTTTGAAGGAATTGGCATTGCATTTTTGTCATGACATTGCAACAAATGCGCGGAATAGACTGCCTAATGACAATAAAAATGCCTGCCATCAGGCTTCATGAGATCAGGTTGTCGGCAGCAACTGACAGACTGATATTACGGACTGAGTCGAGACGGGACATTAGAAGGAAACGGTGGCAGAAGTGTCTGACAAGCTATTTTGTACAGTAATAAAAGGGGCGGTATAGTGTGAAACCAATGGTTGGAGCAGAACTAAATAATTTTGCCCGTCATATCTTGGGAATATCCCATATAACCCAGTGGCAGACTGTTGCGAATGCGTGTTTAGTTTAGGTCACTCGTGGTTTAAAATTACTACGATTGGAATGAGCTATCAGGCCATTACGGAATGGTTTCATTAAGATTTGTAAATAACTGTTTACCCGATACCAACAGACTTCATTCAACGAACGGTTTATGCCAGTTACCATAGTCCTGTGAGGAAGGCGGAAATTGAAGTCATTATTTTTTTGCCAGAAATGAAGCATGTATGAAACGTGAATTGCGTTGAAGTGGTAGTCACTCACAACTCTCAGCTAATCAGTGGATTAAATCAATTCACATTCTCATAGTTCTCTTGCAACTAACGACAAAAAACAGTTCCGTTTTACGCCCCTTAGGAAACGCAAATCGCAGAAAAGTGCAAATTGGGTTTTAAAGCAGTCGAGTTGCGTAAAAAATTGTTTATTCAAAATGTGCACACGAAGCAATCGGTAGCACAACGCGTTGTGAGACACTGCAGCGCATGTAGACTGCAAAAATTCAAACTAACAATGTCGTCTGAAGGCCGGAAGGGCGACAAGGCTCGGCAGTAGTCCCCATCTCTCCAGGACCCATTTGCCGCGTAGCTAATTGGTTGCTATGAGTATAGCACACAGGACTTTACTTTGGTGAGTTGCGCTCAGTTGACACAAGGTCATCGATACTGTTTTACTGTCACTTGCGACTATTGTAGTCGCTGTAGCGCGGTCCACTACCTCAGCAGCGCCGGCGTCAAAAACGGCTTCAGTTTCTGCATATTTTGATATTTACAGCCTGTGGCTGGACTGCATGCGCGTTCATTCCGTAAAAGCGAAGGCATGCCTGTAAATGTGTCCAAAAACCTTCTTAATGTTAGCATTTCTGGTTCGATATTTGTTGAATACTTGTTACTGATGCATGATAGACGGTCAATTTTTCACTTTTTTACGACAGTTTCCCGTTACCGTGTTCTGTCTAAAGTCTCAACTCCACGTAGATGGTGCCCACCAGCTTTTTGCATTGCGCGTGACTGAATGCAACCACACTGCTCTTTTGTGTAGTAGGCATACTGCTTCCTAAAATATCAGTCAAGATTCTGAAAACTTTTTTCCACTGGTTCTCACATCAGTGCTCGCTACGAATAATTGTGAAAAGTTTTAGTCACACCAGGCTTCTAGCTTTTGAACAGTTTTATTGCTGACCACCTACAACCTTCCTCTTCTGGAAAATGACCACACAGATGGGATGCCTTTTTTCTGTTGATGCTCGATAGCGTTATTGATTGGAGTAAACGCAATAGAGAAGGAGCATAAAATGTTTCTCCTTTACGTGTTCGCTTGAAAAGTGTCTCTTCTTTAAACGTTGTGGCTAAAAAACAAGTGTCTTATTGTTTTAACGAGCTTTTCTAATTTTTGATTTATTTTGATCACGAAATGCAGCAACATATGTGCATTTATCATGTTTTATACGTAGAGGTTCTCTACTTACAGAAGATGTGCTAACTCATGAAATGTCAACCAAAATTTCGAAATGCGTTCTCGCTTCGAAAAGATAAAGTAAGTAGTGTTGTAAAACTAATCAGGATGCAGCATAAATCTAAAATGATCCAGCTACCGCAGGGTGTCGGCTTTCGAAAGAATATATTTTCCGCTGCATGCAAGCTCTATACTCTGCACAAAATGACTACATATGTAGCATTCAATTTTCTTATTGATGTTCGATGCGCTTAAAAATTCAATTATATTTCATAAAAAACATGCATAAAATTATTCATTCTTTTACTTATTCGGTAGAAAACCACGACTTCCTCTAATTTCATACACAAAAGAAGAGTATACCTTGGTTTTAAAAAAGTTTCGAAATGTGAGATAATTTAATACCGTTAAATGGCCGTTCATGAAACGTCATGTATCTGCATTTACGAATGCGGCTTGTAAAGTCAACAATATTGCTCAAATCCACTGCTTAATATTATGAACCTCATATGGTATCCTCTTAACACCGTAGAGAAATGAATGCAATATTGTTAACTTTACAAGCCGCATTCGTAAATGCAGATGCATGACGTTTCATGAACGGCCATTTAACGATATTTAAAAAATCTCACAATTAGAAACTTTTTTAAAACCGAAGTATACTCCCCTTTCAGTATGAAATTAGATGAAGACGTGATTTCCTACCGAAAAAGTAAAAGAACGAATATTTTTATGCGTGTTTTCCATGAAATATAATTGAATTTTCAAGGGCATCGAAAATCAATGAGAAAATTGCATGCTATATAAGTAGTCATTTTTTGCAGAGTATAGATCTTGCATGCAGCCGAAAATATGTTCTTTCGAAAGCCGACACCCTGAGGTAACTGGATCATTATAGACTTATGCTGCATCGTGATTAGTTTTACAAAACTGCTTAATTTACCTTTTCGAAATGAGAAGGCATTTCTAAATTTTGGTTCACATTTCATGAGTCAGCACATCTACTGTATATATAAAAAGGTCTTATAAGAATCGTTGACATAGATGTAAGTTTATATACAACGTATTATAAATTTTCAGGCGACAAGCTTAAAAATGTAATGTTTATAAACGTTTTTAAGACCGAAATACGTTTATTTCGCAAGCACGCAATTTCAGGTTGGTCGTCCTTTTTACCAGATGTCTGCAACATCTATGTTTTCTCTGTGTCTCATCTACTAAGTGATGTCTGTTACCTAACTCAAAAAGGTAACATTTACAAATGAGTGCTTATTACTCGTAAACTGACAATAATGCACGGACCCAATATTTACGATACTAGGCAATCATTTTGGGGGAATTAAAATTATAATATAATATAATGCGGCTTAGTTGTGCAATACAGATTTTGCTCGGTTTTGCCGATGGGTGCGTCCTAGAAGCATGTGTTTTCGTTAGAGCGCAAAATGGTAGGCGGTTCAGTGACTAGTAGATATAAGCGGAAGAAAGAGGGATTATCCTAAACATATTGATTATAACATTAACGAGGTCGTCTCTTCCGTGAAATAAACTTGCACATTTTAGTTTTATTCTGGCTTGCGTTCTGTTCACATCGGCAATGAAATACCGTAGAATACTTCGGGAGTCTCATACTTCCCAATCGACTGCCCCTAAAGAGGAGTGAGTGGTAGGCGCGACGTTTAAGACGCCCAGATATTTTCCCATTAATTCATATCCTTATGTTACCCGAAATAGGTCACGTTTTGCATGTTTAAATTAGTAAGGCTATGCAAATTTATTTGTTACTGCCTCTGAATATACGTTCGTGTGTGTATCCGAAACGATAATAAAATAAAGCTCTTGTTCCGGCGTTTGCTTCCACTTCTTGGCAAAAATATCATCAGTTAAAAAGGGCGTCCTCAGTGTGCAAACAAGAAGAAACTCATTCAATGGCCAGTTTAATTGGACTATTATGCAACCGCATGACAATTAGTCCATCAACTCTACCAGCCTAATCCCTCCCAACCGAAGACCCACTTCCGAATTTTGGCTAGTGTGAGAGTGTGTCGGTATGTTCTCCTGTGAGTTTCCTATTTTATTTTTCTCTCGCATATTTTGTCCAAACAGGTGACTTTATCCGGTGGCAAATCAAAACGTCCGGATTATTTGTTGGCCGCAGTGCCAGTCACCTATAAAGGCTAAGTTGGATGAATCCTGCTTTCAGATACACTTGACTAAGTGCGACAGTGTTCCCGCATACTTTCTGACGTAGATTTACGGTAAAGGAAAGATGTGCGTATTATGAATACCAAACTTTGATTAATTACATAAAATTGCTCGAACACACTATTTTTAAAGTGTGTGTGAGAGTGTAGGGTGTGGGCAAGGGCGGTGACGTGCGCGTAAATGAGTTTAGCGTGATAATAAACTCAAGGAGCGCCTACCGCGCGCTTTCATCCTCCTTCACCTGGAGCCCGCTTCCACACTTAGTCAGGAAGACCGTTGATGGGCGATAACCCAGTCGACTCTGAAGTCATCACTAGGTGCTAGCCACACCCGTCTTAGGGGCCGCATAAAGAAGGAGCCGTTGCAGCTTAAATTCCAGTCTACCGGTTACCTCACACCACACAGACATTCAGTGGGCTGTCTGCGAGGTCCGAATTATCCTGGCATTCCTCTTCCAGCTGACGGCGGTGAAGATGGCATCGATGGTCCCCCGGCGACAGGGGAAGCTGCACTGGTTTTAGGGAGAAGATCTTGTGTGAAGCGGACACTGAGATCGCCGAGACGAATGCAAGCTGACATATCCTCGGGAATATTGAACAGTGATAGTCGTCTGTGGTTATCACAGAGTCCACGGGTTTCTTTGCGCTTTTAGAGATGAACGATTGCTGAACCCTTGCAATGTGAAGCGACGTGTCGCATCTCCTAGATAAACGTTGTAATTCGGTCCATTAGCGGAGCCGCCGTGCTCGTAGACTTCAGTCAAAATCGCAATTATTCCCGTTGATTTCTCGTTGAACATTTGCTGAATGCTGCTGGTTGCTTCTGAAAAAAAGGCGGCAGATATGGGAGATTGTAGAGAATGCTTCTTAATTGCTCTTCTCTGTCCCTCAAAACTTTGATTACCAACTAAGACAAGAGAGAATGGAAAGATCGTTTTTTGGCTTATTAGGTGTCGTCAGCCAGTCGTACCAACACCGAAGTGTGGAACACATGGGGCTCTATCTAGCAACCCAACAACCGCTGAGCCACGGGGTCGTGTTCCTTCAGTACATACAGTAGATATGCTAACTCATTAAATGTCAATCAAAATTTCGAAATGAGCCCTCGTTTCGAAAAGATAAATTAAGTAGTTTTGTAAAACTAATCATGATGCAGCATAAATCTATAATGCTCCAGTTACCTCAGGGTGTCGGCTTTCGAAAGGACTTATTTTCGGCTGCATGAAAGATCCATACCCTGCAAAAAATGACTTCTTATGTAGTATGCAATTTTCTCATTGATTTTCAGTGCCTTTAATGATTTAGTTATACTTCATGGAAAACATGCATAAAAATATTCATTCTTTTATTTATTCGGTAGAAAATCACGTCTTCTTCCAAATTAATCCTCAAAAGATGAGTATAATTCGGTTTTAAAATGTTTCTAATTGTGAGATTTTTTAATACCGGTAAATGGCCGTTCATGAAACGCCATGCTTCTACATTTACGAATGTGGCTTGTAAAGTTAACAATATTGCTCAAATCCACTGCTTAATTTTATGGACCTCATATAGTCTTCTTTTAAAACCGTAGAGAAACGCATGGTTTTCCGTACACGGAAAATGTACAGCTGGTAGTTTTGAAACCCTGAATGTAAATGTAACAGCAGGTCGGGTTTAAAATAATTCAGGAATTAGGAAAGTTTTTTAAAACCTAATTTTACCCTATTTTGAGTATGAAATTGATAGGAGACGTGATTTTCTACCGAATAAGTAAAAGACTGAATATTTTTGTGCATGTTTTCTATGAAATATAATTGACTTTTAAAGGGCATCGAAAATCAATGAGAAAATTGCATGCTTTCTAGGTAGTCATTTTTTGCAGAGTATAGATTTTGCATATAGCCGAAAATAAGTTTTTTCGAAAGCCGACACCCTGACGTAACTGGATCATTATAAATATATGCTGCATCATGATTAGTTTTACAACACTACTTAATTTATCTTTTCGACACGAGGACGCATTTCGAAATTTTGGTCGACATTTCATGAGTTAGCACATCTACTTTATGTAATGGTGGATGGGCGTTCAAAGATCGTTCATACGGAACTCACTCGTTCCGTTGTGCATTACGGAACCTCTCGAGCTTAACCAGCAGCCGCACAGCGGCGAAGGATAAAGGCAGAAAGCGACAGGACAACGTCTACTTGGCTCAGTGGTTAGAAGTGTTGGACTTTTAAGTAACAGGTCGCGATTTTGAGCTTCAAGTGTTCCACACCTCAGGGGTTGGTATGACTGGCTAACGACGGCTTATAGGCCAGAAATGGTCATTCCAGTCTTCCTTTTCTTTGTCGGTACTAGCATTCTTTATGTTTATACGAATATACCAAAACGTTGGCCAAAGGTCTGAAGGCGTGTGCTATGCAGACCTACACCTGGTTCCCTGCCGGTAGATGCGCTTGCGCTCCCGCTGGATTTACAGTAATCCTCCGCCTTCTGACCCTTGTTGGGTGTTGTTGTTGGTGAAATATCCTGGTCATATGTATGGTGTGGTTATACGCCTTGGTGCAGGTTCGGTCGTGACAGCCATCTGCGCCATCACCCGCCCCGGTTATCTTGACTCTAACTTGGCACTGAATCCAGTTATGGACTGGGGAGTAGAGAGTGCGGTAGACGATGCGAAAGTATACTATCACCATAAACCAATTAACGCGCAAATCACCATGCCTGCTGCACCTTGCTATGTAGCACACGATGTACATCGTCGAAATGGACAGTTGAAATGTCACGGTGTGTCTTTATTTGGTAGACCAAACGGCACCCACCGACCACCAGAATATTTCCCTAACCCCACTTAACAGGTAAAGACAGTAGTGAGACCATTTCTCAAGCCGTTTCAGGTATCCTTGCAAAGAGTCTTTGCAAATTTCAGTTAGGATGTCGCTTCAATGAAAAGCATAATTACTCATCAGAATAACATTACAGCCCAGTTCACTGACGCAGTCGTCCACGTATATAACGAAGATGGTAGGAGCAATAACGGAGCCTTGCGGAGCATACTCTTTATTTACGTACTCAGTCTGACCAACATGGAAAATATGAGAACGGACGATTACGAAGCTTTAAATCCACCTAAGGACACTGCATCTAATGCCAGCTTATTTTTCTTTGTGCAGAAGTAGCTGATATGATCCACTATCGAATGCCTTCCTACAGTCCATATAAACTGCTTGAACTACGCTTTCATCATAAAGTGTCCGCGGACAGCGTTCAGACTAGTACACCAGGTTTTTCATACATGAAATGACCCAACGGAGTTCGTCCTGGGAGTCGCATAGCATATTATATCTCGAAAGGAAGTGCATTAACTCTTGGTTTATCACGTTAATCCTATATTTGCCGCAAATTAAAATGAGGTACGATGGTCCATACTTGTTTGCCGAGGCCTTGCTTCCGAAGTCATTCAGTGGTATACTCCATGCAGACTTTCAGTCACCAGGTGAATAGCCAACTTTGAACATGGCTCGGAAATGCATGGACAGTGGTTTGGGTAGTTCTGAATCGAGCGCCTTCGCGAGGTTGAGTGGTATATCATGCGGCAGAACAGCAGTCTCAGCAGAAAAAAGTGTCTCGGTCGTTGGAATTTTCACTTAATGGCGGAGAAGAAGGTTACCTTTATTTTCCGTTTTGAAGATGGACTTCAGAATTGCGTAGCGTTAACGATTTTGTCCAGCCTCGCTAAGCTCCAGATTTTTAAAAGCTTTTAGTAGGGGTTTAGTAAGATTTGGTCCTCCATTCACACTTGACGAATCGTTTTGCTTAGGCATCATAATGTTAAATTGTATACTTTGTAAAGGCGATATCCACTGCTCAAATCCGCTACTTAATTTTATGAACCTCATATAGTTTCCTCTTAACACAGTAGAGAAATGCATGCAATATTGTTAACTTTAAAAGCCACATTCCTAAATGCAGATACATGAAGTTTCATGAACGGCCATTTAACGGTATTGAAAAATCTCACAATTAGAAACTTTTTAAAACCGAATTATACTTTTCTTTTGAGTATGAAATTGGGAGAAGAGGTGAATTTCTACCGAATAAGTAAAAGAATGAACATTTTTACGCATGTTTTCCATGAAATAAAATTGAATTTTCAAGGACATCGAAAATCAATGAGAAAATTGCTTATTACTTAAGTGATCATTTTTTGCAGAGTATAGATCTTGCATGCAGCCGAAAATAAGTTCTTTCGAAAGCCAACAACCTGAGGTAACTTGACCATTATAGACTTATGCTGCATCATGCTTAGTTTCACAATACTACTTAATTTATCTTTTCGAAACGAGGACGCATTTCGAAATTTTGGTTGACATTTCATGAGTTAGCACATCTACTTTATGTAATGGTGGATGGACGCTCACAGATCGTTCATACGGAACTTACTCGTTCCGTTGTGCATTAGGGGATCTCGCGAGCTCAACCGACAGCCGCACAGCGGCGAAGGATATAGGCTGAAAGTGACAGGACAACATCCACGTGGCTCAGTGGTTAGAAGTGTTGGACTTCTAATTAACATGTCGCGATTTCGTGCTTCAAGTCTTCCACACCCCAGGGGTTGATATGACTGGGTAACGAGGGCTTATAGGCCAGAAATGGTCAGTCCAGTCTTCCTTGTCCTTGTCGGTACTAGCATTCTTTATGTTTATACGAATATACCAAAACGTTGGCCAAAGGTCTGAAGGCGTGTGCTGTGCTAGTACCAGGAAACGATGGACCTGGCAGCCCAACACCTAATTCCGTGCCGGTATATGCGCTTGCGCTCCCGCTGGTGGCGGGAATGCCTGCCCAGTCATCCTCCTCCTTCTGACCCCTGTTGGGTGTTGTTGTTGGTGAAATATCCTGGTCATATGTATGGTGTGGTTGTACGCCTTCGTGCAGGTTCGGTCATGGCAGCCATCTGCGCCACCTGGCACCGAATCCAGTTGTGGACTGGGGAGTAGAGAGTGCGGTAGACGATGCGAAAGTATACTATCACCATAAACCAATTAACGCGCAAATCACCGTGCCTGCTGCACCTTGCTATGTAGCACACGATGTACATTGTCGGAATGGTCAGTTGAAATGTCACGGTGTGTCATTTATTTGGTAGACCACACACCGACCACACACCGACCACCAGAATGTTTCCCTGACCCCAATTAGCAGGTATAGACAGTAATGAGGCCATTTCTCAAGCCATTTCAGGTATCCTTGCAAAGGATCTCTGCAAATTTCAGTTAGGATTTCGCTTCAATGAAAAGCCTTATTAGTCATCAGAATAACATTACAGCCCAGTTCACTGACGCAGTCGTCCACGTATATAATGAAGATGGTAGGAGCAATAACGGAGCCTTGCGGAGCATACTCTTTAATTACGTACTCAGTCTGACCGTTCGCCACCAACATGGAAAATATGAGAGCGGACGATTACGAAGCTTTAAATCCACCTAAGGACACTGCATAGAATGCGAGCTTATTTTTCTTTGTGCAGAAGTAGCTGATATTATCTACTATCGAATGTCTTCCTACAGTCCATATAAACTGCTTGAACTACGCTTTCATCATAAAGTGTCCGCGTGCAGCGTTCTGACTAGTATACCAGGTTTTTCATACATGCAATGACCCAACGGAGTTCGTCCTGGGAGTCGCATAGCATATTATATCTCGAAAGGAAGTGCATTAACTCTTGGTTTATCACGTTTATCCTATGTTTGCCGCAAATTAAAATGAGGTACGATGGTCCATACTTGTTTGCCGAGGCCTTGCTTCCGAAGTCATTCAGTGGTATACTCCATGCAGACTTTCAGTCACCAGGTGAATAGCCAACTTTGAACATGGCTCGGAAATGCATGGACAGTGGTTTGGGTAGTTCTGAATCGAGCGCCTTCGCGAGGTTGAGTGGTATATCATGCGGCAGAACAGCAGTCTCAGCAGAAAAAAGTGTCTCGGTCGTTGGAATTTTCACTTAATGGCGGAGAAGAAGGTTACCTTTATTTTCCGTTTTGAAGATGGACTTCAGAATTGCGTAGCGTTAACGATTTTGTCCAGCCTCGCTAAGCTCCAGATTTTTAAAAGCTTTTAGTAGGGGTTTAGTAAGATTTGGTCCTCCATTCACACTTGACGAATCGTTTTGCCTAGGCATCATAATGTTAAATTGTATACTTTGTAAAGGCGATATCCACTGCTCAAATCCGCTACTTAATTTTATGAACCTCATATAGTTTCCTCTTAACACAGTAGAGAAATGCATGCAATATTGTTAACTTTAAAAGCCACATTCCTAAATGCAGATACATGAAGTTTCATGAACGGCCATTTAACGGTATTGAAAAATCTCACAATTAGAAACTTTTTAAAACCGAATTATACTTTTCTTTTGAGTATGAAATTGGGAGAAGAGGTGAATTTCTACCGAATAAGTAAAAGAATGAACATTTTTACGCATGTTTTCCATGAAATAAAATTGAATTTTCAAGGACATCGAAAATCAATGCGAAAATTGCATGCTACATAAGCAGTCATTTCTTGCAGAGTATAGATCTTACATGCAGCCGAAAATAAGTTCTTTCGAAAGGCGACACCCTGAGGAAACTTGATCATTATAGATTACTGCATCATAATTAGGTTTACAAGATTACTTAATTTATCTTTTCGAAACGAGAACGCATTTCGAAATTTTGGTTGACATTTCATGAGTTAGCACATCTACTGTATTTTGGCGCGTCATTTAACAAATTAGAATGATACATCCGAAAAAAACTGCACATTTTTACGGTAGAAAAGATCCTCACAGGATACTTAGAAAAAAATAGGCATTAAACAGTCTGATTATGTCCAACCGGACATTACATCGGAGGCAGTGTCAGTAAAGCACATTCAGGTGTATGACCTTACTTTGGTTTGGAATTGCATTCTACATTGTCTTTGCATCTCAACGCGTTGGTTTTCCGCCTATAATTTAGATATATTGTCGTTATCATTATTGCAGATCTACTTGCAAAACCGTAGCTTCATATACTTGCCTAATTTTCAATGGTCCGCTATTTGTCCCATCCGTTTCCTTGACTAACTCCAGAACCTCTCCATTACCTTCCGTCATTTTTACCCACCGTGTGGAATGGCCTTTGCCAGGCATTTCCATATTCCTTGCCTGCACACTGGTTTTGTCGCAGACCGTTCCATATACACTACCATATTTTCATCATTCGCATTTGGGTTTCACCTCTTTCAAATTTTTCCCGGTCACCTAAAATGCCCCTTACACTGGCGTATCCAAATGCTCCAGCTCTTCAACCCCTATTACCACGATTTCTGTTTTATAGGCAGTCAGGCTTTATCTATTTCCGGTGCGCAGGTAGGGTTTGGTCTCGCAACTCTATTTGTAATGTTGTAAGTTCAAACTACTGCCTTGTTATGAGTAGGCGTTATTATGCTAAACACATTTCGAGACCGATAACGCGGTCGGATGGATTTTGAAATTGCAATATTTAAGCGGTGTGATGAATGCGTTTGCTTATATGTCTGATTCCACTTGCTTTTTCATTCCGACGGGTAGCTAGGATATGCAAATTTAAAAGCATGGCCCGAGTTCAGGGAGAGGTTAAAAGCGCTAGCTACTATTTCGGATTGTGTTCTCTTTCTTTCTTAATCCAGCGAGTGGTTGGTCAAGGTGTGTCCACGGCACTGCCCGATGGAATACTCAAAGCACTTTTTCAAAGTTATGCTTGTGTCCTCTCTCCTTCATAACCAAACGAATGCCTAAGATCAGCTTGAATGCCCAATGCATATGCTTGTAGATCTGCTTGTGTGGCCGTCTATGTACGGCAACATCCCTGTTCAAAATATGTTTAGATTCCTTTCTTATTTCCTTATTATCTGGGTCGCGTAAGTTGCCCTTGGTCATCTGACCGTGCGTGCGTTGCTTTTGTTTTCACTTCAGCATATATTTACGTTCTTCCCTAACCCAGCGAGTGGTTATTCTCCGTGCATCAATGGCACTGGTCAGCTGGGATGGTCTCATGCTCCATCTTTCAGCGTTACCGTTCATTCACCAACTTTTAATAATAGTCGATTCTTGAAGAAGGAGACACGAGCGCCGGGACAAGAGCTTTATTAGCCTGACGTTTCGGATTCCTACTCGAACCTATCATCAGTGACAAAAAAGCAGAAACGGGTGCTTGCTGTACAAGGGGCTGCGGTATTTATAGGATGCAGTAGCCATGCTACCGCATACCTATGAACTTTTACGGCTCCCCCTTCATCCGAGATCGTCGCACGTGGTGTGATCATTGCTTGATGGCCGACATTCGAGTCGATAATTGCTGCATTTTCATCACGTGCGTTGGATGTTGGCGTGATGATTGCTCGACCATCTGACGCACCGACCCCGGTGTTGGGAACAGTGTTCACCTCTGCGCTCCCCGCATGGCTTGTTACTCCGCCTAGGCGAACTTTTAGCACGCAATATGGAGTGGGAAGATCGTTGCACTTGTTGATGGACTGGGGGCCAGTAAACCATGATTCCAGTAGCTCCCGGCTCACGCGGTTGTCACCTCTTGCGAGCATTTCGGTCTCATCGAATTTGAATGTGTGGCCGGATCTCGTCGAATGAGCCGCAACATGAGAGCTGGCGTCATTTCTGCGCACCGCTGCCGCGTGATCGGCCATTCTCGTTCGGAGCTGTCTTCCGCTTTCTTCGACGTAGTTGCTTTGTCCGCAACTGCACCAGATCCGATAAACGACTCCAGACGTTTCTAGCCGTGGCAGTGGGTCTTTCGGTTTCATGACCAGACGCCTGATGGTTGCCTCCGGTCTGTGTGCCAATCCAACCCCAAGTGGTGCGAGAAGGCGGCCGACAGCTTCCGAAACGTTCTTGACATACGGAAGTGCCTGCCAAGATTTGGTGTCCGTGCGGTTAGGCCTTTCGTCCCTTTTGCGTACGCACCGGTCGAAAAAGTTGCGCGGGTAGCCATTGGCTTTGAAGACCCGCCGGAGGTATTGTAGTTCGGCAATTTTGTCTTCCGGCTCACTGCAGTGCGTTTCGACACGCCGATAGAGCGTCCTTACACAACTGCGTTTGTGACTGATTGGGTGGTTGCTGTTGAAGTTCAGTACTTGCATCGTATTTGTCGCTTTCCTGAACACTTTGGTTTTTAGTTCACCACAATCTTTGCGGCATACGAGGACATCCAGGAAGGCCAGCTGGTTTTTCTCTTCCTCCTCCATCGTAAAAGTTCATAGGTATGCGGTAGCATGGCTACTGCATCCTATAAATACCGCGGCCCCTTGTGCAGCAACCACCCGTTTCTGCTTTTTTGTCGCTGATGATGGATCCGAGTAGGAATCCGAAACGTCAGGCTAATAAAGCCCTTGTCCCGGCGATCGTGTCTCCTTCTTCAAGACTGCTTCCTGGGACTCGTCTCTTCGTTTCTATTGGCAATAATCGATTCACTGTGCAGGCTGTGAATCTCAATGCTTCTCCCACTATGTAGTGTTCAATGCCCAGCCTTCTCGTTCAGCTTTGTTCGCTTTCCTTTCTAATACAGCGAATGCTAGCCTGCGTACGCTAATGGCACTGCTTAGTAGGAATGCAAACTGGTCCGACTTCCCGGCGAACATGCGGTCGATTCCTTCCTAATCCAGCGAGGGGGTGGGTTAGGTACGTCACTGGAGTGTATTTTGCTTTTTCTTCCAGTTTTGTGTTCGTTCATTCTCATTCCGATTTCAGTGAGCGACAAGGCTTCTTATGCCATTCGAATTTGACGGACGACGTGCACAATGCTTTTGCTTCCGGTTTAACATGCCTTCTTAATCCAGCGAGTGGCTAGGCTGCATACGCAGGTAGCGCTGTTTAGATGGAGTGCACACTAACTTGACAATGATTTCTCATCCAGCGAGTGGCGAGGCTACGTGCGCCAAGGACTCTACCCCATTCCGATCGAACACCAGCGTCTGTGTTTGGCCAGGGTGCGTCAACGGAGGGACTCTGTGCGCGTTGCGTTTAGGAAGAATGCCACTGACGTTTTAAACAAAATTTACTAATGGTCTATATATACCAACCAGCCTCCCTGGGGACTGCTGTTTGAGGATATACGTGGGCCGATCTTGAGACATCCGTTTCCATGTGCAGATTTTCTGCTGTATATTCACTTGCGTAATCTGTATCAGCGTTTAACATCAACGTAGGGGTTCATTTTCTGAGGTGTTTACGGCATTCTATGATGAGTGCTATTAGCTGGATGTGATAATGCTACGTGTCCTAGGAGAGTTTTCCCAATTATTTCATCCCGTTCAGGAGTGCGTTCCAAAACATTCCCCGCCAAATGCTGTACCATTCCACTGTAGTGGTGTGGTTAATGTCAACGGATGTGACTTAAACAATGACACAAATTCCTTCGAGAAACGCCAGGCTGGTTTTCATCACCTTCGGTATTGTCAGCCTGCCTTAGTCAAACACCGACCCAGTCCACAGTGCTCCCTTTTTTCAGCGTCGATTGCATCTAAAACCCTGCCTGCTCGGGTATGCTGGCTTACTTTGGCATATGTTCATCCGTATGCTGTCGTGGAACGTGCAGTGCTATTGGTCTGAGGCCCTGGTATATTACCCTCGATGTTAGTAGTCTTTTTTGCAAATATAGTACACAGTAAGGCGAATTGATTGCCTCCTGCACTTTGATAAGTCATGCATAAGAAATGCAATTAAAAGAGGCCGACATGTATGGAAATTCATTAGTCGTGTCAAAGCCAATCTTTTAATCCGGTTCGACCTTCTTTTTGGTGACAGAACACTCTGTGTTACATGCTTTCCCAGCAAGGAACACACATTTGCGCATAAAACATCATCCTCATTCTCACTATATTTCCGATGTTTTTTGTCACTTCTTCAAAATATAACTCCAAATTCGTGAATGGATTATGGACAAAGATGCGCTGACATGTGCGTATGTGCTAGTTCAGCTTTCATTTTCATTTCGAATACCGTCACCTGGTATGCCAAGTCGTGATTGGTGTTTCAGCTGGTCTCGTAGATCGGCTGGAACCTCTGATTGGGGACATGACACTCTGTGTTACATGTTTTGGCTGTGAGTAACTAACGGCGATCTGAAAACCGTCATCTTCAGACGATGCGTTTTATGATTCCCATAAAATATATTTTCAAATCCAGGAGTGGGTTTTGGGTACAGATGCGTTTACACCGAATATGGGTCATGCTTGTTCAGCTCGCATTTTCATTTTGAATACCGTTCACGATTAACTGCAAACATTTTAGTATGCATCTGCCACACACGAATGCGTTTTATGTCGCAAACAGGATAACGGCCTTTAGACATTTAGGAGAAGTAAAACCTGTTTTATTGATTTTTTGGGGTTTTGCGATGTTTTTACACCGTGTGCAACCGGCTACAGTGAACGAATGACAGAAAAACCCTTTGGGATTAACATCTCTTAAAGTCAATGCCGAATATCTAGTCTGCTTCCGACCAACCAGCCAACAAGTGAAGTGGAGGAATGTCAGATATTGGAATAGACTCAGGTATATGAAACTTTGTTTTTTATAAGGCAGTTGCACCTCATTGATGTTCGCTCTGTATTCTTCCGCAAGGAATGTGCGTAACCTACCATAAATTGTTCCGTACATCCCGTTTGTGGACTGGCCACAGTAGGGTTGGATACCACTGTCGCAACACTCCGTTACTGATGCTAGTATTATTGCAGTTAGTTACCCATACTGTAAGCGTTGGTAGAGTAGCATTGGCAGACGTGGTGGCGGTGGTAGTAGTAGTAGTAGTAGTACTAATAGTAGGATTATTAGTAGTATTCGCCGTATCAGTGGTGGTAGATGGGGGAAAAGTTTTCTTCAGTGTTGCGACACTGTATCCCCGCCAGTGGTAGTAGTATTAGTAGTAACAGAGGTATAAGGGGTAGTAGTAGCAGTAGTAGTGGTGGTGGTAGTAGTAGTAGTAGTAGTAGTAGTAGTAGTAGTAGTAGCATTAGTGGTAGTAGTAGTAGTGGTAGTAGTAGTAGTAGTAGTAGTAGTAGTCCGCCCGTAAGACAGGCTGGTGGGAGAATAGACAATTCTAAGTGTTGCGACACTGTATTCCCGCCCACAGTAGTTCGCATCCAAATGCCATTGCATGAAGGTCCTCCAGACAGACTATCATTTGATCGTCATAACATGTTCCGTTTCGGCGTGCGCGGTTTATCTTCAAATGTACTCCAACTGAATGCCAATTATTATTGCGATGTCGTTATACCAGTCCACTGGATATAGTACACGCAAATGACAATAAACTAGCGGATCCAGCAGGCGTGCGAAATGAAAACATGATTATCCTGTTAAGGCTGACAGATATCTGCAAAAATGTTCCGATAGACATTCGCTGGGATTTTATAGACCTTCCATATAAACGACCTACTCCAAGTTAGTGCATTAATATCCGGTGAGTTGACAATTCGGGCATAATTACCTGCCAGAAGACTCTGAAGAAAAATTGGGCGACGCATAAATGAGCCGAAATCTCTCACAGGTGTCTATTGGTGCGACGGAATGCCGGCGAATTATTTGTGTGCTATTAGTTGGTACCTTTGCTTGCAATAGTTGAAGTCAGGTTACGTGCGAATTTCAAAGTTAATTAGATAGAGAGGAACACATTCATGACCAGAGATGTCATGCAGCGTTTTCAGTCACGTGATCCGTAAATAACCGAAATGTTTTTACACTTCTATATAATTGGTAACACGTGCAGTAACGCCCACATGTACGCCCCATATATTCGCCAATGTCCAGTGTAAACAAATGCATAAATGATACGACGGCTAAAAACATGGCGTTAACAATCCTGCGGCTGTCCGATTTTCACACCTGGCAAGGAGCCCCTAGGTCGAAAAATAAGTTTTGCGTGGCAAGTCAGCGCGTGCATTCGCAATTATCGCGCGGCCGAACTATGCGCGACGTTATTCGAGGGTCTCCTCATGCGGACGCTCAGAGCTGGACCACGACAACCAGACAAGGACCGAATCCTTGTATACGACGCAACCTAGACAGAAAATGATTGAAAGTTGGTGTACACACCGTCTGCGGCAGTATAGCTCTCCTCTGCTATCCCCTATGCCTTCTAATGCATGCAGAATCTGTCCTCTCATAGTGCTGTAGGTTATAAGCAAAACAGTCAAAATCAGTAGTTATACATGCTGGATTTGAATTATTATTATACAAGGAACGTATTTACTTGATAATCAGCTACGTGGACAGCAGGGAATACTTGCCATCTCCGGAGACATTGTCGTCCGGTATGATATAATTGCTTACGCGCTTATGGCTTATGTCGCTGTAACTGAATCTAGTCGGTATCTGATCAAGAAACTGAGGCTGTAAATCATTTATTATTCTGCAGTGTCCTCTCTTAGGTTCAGGAGATGGTAAAATCCACAGTCTGCCCGATTTTGATTACTTTAATTGTCATTGCCAACGTCATTGGCGCATTCATTTAACGCATAAATGCACGGATACTGAAACAGCCCCGTAAGGCGTATGACACCGTTCTAAATTCCAAGGAGACCAGAGGTAGGACTAGAGTGGGGTTTTAATTGAGTTAAGAGTCAGGGCCAAGGTCATAGAAGACGCTTGAGTAGCGCTTAGGGATCTGATTAGAATTCACTTTTGGCAATGACAATTGCTAATTTTCGAGCCAAGGCGTAATAATGCTAGTCAATGGCTGTGATATTTATAGCAACTGCACACGTGTTTCGGTATTGAAGCAAATAGGTAATGCAGGTATTATCAGTTTGAATTTGAGGGAGACCAGAGTAGGCTTAGAGTTAGGATTTTAACAAGTTCAAGGATAAGGGTTTAGGTTAGAGATGATGCTTAACTAAATGCTCCCTTTTTTATCTCCTGTAGAAAGCGTGCTCGGCAAAAAATGACTACTTGATTAGCATGCATTTTTCCCATTGATTTTCGATGGTCTTGCAAATTCAAATACATTGTATGGAAACCATGAATAGAAATATGCCTTCTTTTAGTCAATCAATAGACAATCACGTCTTCTTTATATTTTATACTTAAGAAAGGAGTATAATTAGGTTTTAAAAAAGTTTCCAATTATGAGACTTTTTAAGACCGCGATATGTCCATTCACATAGCATCGTACCTGGCCGTTTACCATTGCTCCTTATGAAATGTACAACATGGTCCGCATCCATTGCAAAATTTTATGGATTCTCTATGTATATCTTTAAAGGCATAGAAAAATATGTTATTTTCTTTACGCGGAACGCATGCACCTTGTAGAGTGAAATCACTAAGCGCTAATGCAACGAATGATCAGACTCAGAATTATTCGGCAATTAGAAAACTTTTTTAAAACCTAATTATACTCCTTCCTTAAGCATAAAATATAAAGACGACGTGATTCTCTATTGATTGATTAAAAGAAAGCATATTTTTGTTTATGGTTTCTATAAAATATATTTGAATTTGCAAGACCGTCGAAAATCAATGGAAGAAATTCATGCTACGTAAGTAGTCATTTTTTTACCAAGCACGCTTTCTACAGGAGATTAAAAAGAAGTACATTTAAAAGCCGACACCCTGCCAAATCTGAATTGTTATAAGAGTATGCCTTAAGATAATCAGTAGTACAACCGTGACCAAGTAATCCTTCCTAATCGAAAACGCATTTTAGAATTTCGGCCCATATTTCATGAGATCGGTCACTCACTGTACCTTTGCTTGCAATAGCTGAAGTCAGGTTACGTGCGAATTCGAAAGTTAATTAGATAGAGAGGAACACATTCATGACCACAGATGTCATGCAGCGTTGTCAGTCACGTGAACCGCAAATAACCGAAATGTTTTTACACTTCTGTATAATTGGTAACACGTGCAGTAACGCCCACAATATTCGATATGTACGCCCCATATATTCGCCAATGTCCAGTGTAAACAACTGCATAAATGCTACGACGGCTAAACGCATGGCGTTACCAATCCTGTGGTTGTCCGATTTTCACACCTGGCAAGGAGCCCCTAGGTCGAAAAATAAGTTTCGCGTGGCAACTCCGCGCGTGCATTCGCAATCATCGCGCGGCCGAACTATGCGCGACCTTCAGGGTGCAGACATTATTCGAGGGTCCGCTCATGCGGACGCTCAGAGCTGGACCACTGGGAACACGACAACCGGACAATGACCGAGTCCTTTTATACGACGCAACCTAGACAGAAAATGCTTGAGAGTTGGTGTACACACCGTCTGCGGCAGTATAGCTCTCCTCTGCTATCCCGTACGCCTTCTAATGCATACAGAATCTGTCCTCTCATAGTGCTGTAGGTTATAAGCAAAACAGTCAAAATCAGTAGTTATAGATGTTTGATTTGAATTATTATACAAGGAAAGTATTTCCTTGATAATCAGCTACGTGGGCAGCAGGGAATACTTGCAAACTTCGGAGACATTGTCGTCCGGTGTGAGATAATTGTTTACGCGCTGATGGCTAATGCCGTTGTATCTGAATCTAGTCGGTATCTGATCGAGAAACTGAGACAGTGAATCATTTATTATTCTGCAATGTCCTCTCTTAGGTGCAGGAGATGGTAAAATCAATAGTCTGCCGATTTTGATTACTTTACTTGTCATGGCCAACGTCATTAGCACATTCATATAACGCATAAATGCACGGATACTGAAACAGCCCCGTAAGGCGTATGACACCGTTCTAAATTCCAAGGAGACCAGAGGTAGGACTAGAGTGGGGTTTTAATTGAGTTAAGAGTCAGGGCCAAGGTCATAGAAGACGCTTGAGTAGCGCTTAGGGATCTGATTAGAATTCACTTTTGGCAATGACAATTGCTAATTTTCGAGCCAAGGCGTAATAATGCTAGTCAATGGCTGTGATAGTTATAGCAACTGCACAATTGTTTCGATATTGAAGCAAATAGGTAATGCGGGTATAATCAGTTTGATTTTGAGGGAGACCAGAGTAGGTCTAGAGTTAGGATTTTAACAAGTTCAAGGATAAGGGTTTAGGTTAGAGATGATGCTTAACTAAATGCTCGTTTCCCGAATGCTAACGTTAGGCATCGGACATGATGGCATTCAACGGCCCTGACACTTAGAGCATGGTCACGTGCATTACGGGGGCGTGCCCTGTCATAGTGCAATTTGTGTGTATACCGGATTTGGAGCGCGGTCTTCATAGGCCAAATGAGTGGTTCGCTGTGATATATAGAGTAGATAAACTAATTCATGAAATATCAACCGAAATTCCGAAATGCGTTTCCGTTTCTAAAAGGCTAATCGAGTAGGGTTGTAAGCATAATCATTTGACAACAGGAATTTTTGATGCCCTTCAAAATTTAATTATATTTCACAGAAAACATGAATTTTCATATGACAAATACGCCGTCAGGAAGGTCTACAATATTGTAGAATTAGCAGCCATCCTAATCTATTAGAAAATGCAGTTAACCTTTTCTGGAAGCATTTGGTTTTGAGGTTGAAAATATAATGGTAAATATAAAGTTTAAATATAGCATCGGAATTTATTGAACATCTTGGGGAACGACAGGATGTAAATACACGGAAAGAGCAGGAGCAATCAAAACTAAGACCTTCCTTGAATTCGAAAGTGTAAGGGCGTGTCAAGGAGTTGTTGTTTACAATTCAGGTGACCACGCCAGCTGCATTCCGTAAAATTCCTCGAAAATTAATGCGTGCATATCCACGGAAGTCTACAGCGTTGGTCAAACTAAAGTTTATAGCCAATAGAATTTTAGCGACAACAACGCTCCGAATGCATAAATAGCGTTAATTCACATATGTTTGGCAAGTTTCGCTCAAGTCCGAATATACTGATGAGAATACTTTTGCCGAACTTGCTTGGGGCTCTTTTGACGTCCGCGATTGTTATCTCCGGCAAGTTTAAACATGCTGCGCTTTTTTACTAGCTCTCCAAGTGATTACTGATCTTCTAAAAGCACATGGTGTACATTGGGCAGGTTTCGTCCAGTAACGGCTTCAAAAAAATGAGAAAGACACTTCTCTGACTACGATTATCGAAACTAAAATTCAATTTCATCTTTTGTTTTTTCTTTCAGCATGTCCATTCATGTTTCCAACCGATATACTGCCAACTTATGAACTCTGCAAAAGGGAACACAAAGAATGCACCCCTATCCGTTACATGCAAGAAGATAAAACAAAGGGCTTAGGCTGCCGTTTTGCCTGTGCAAGACAACGAGGTCTGTGTCTTCTTAACTTACAGTTAGTTATCTAACTCATGAAATGTGTCGAAATTTACAAATGATTGCCAATCACCCGCAAACCGACACCATTTCATAAATCTGATTTTTATGTTAAGTAAGTACAAGTTTTAAATAATCAAAAACATAAAATAAATATTAAAGGCAGTGCTGCGTTGTTTAGAAATTCCGATTTATTTTGAAAAGCGCAATATCTGAAAACGTCAGAAATGGCTCTAATTAAGTAAAGTTCAGTTTCGGATGTATAGAATGTATTCTTTTACCAAAAACGTGGTAAATATAAAAGTGGACATACAATAACGTCTAATAACAGCGTTTTTTGTTAAAGTTTGCATCTAAATATCGTTTAATAAGCAGTGTGATTTCATATATGATGATTTGTCAACTGCCTCATTCTGAGTGTAGATTCCAAAACAGTTTTCCAGTTTTTTGTGTTATCCTTGACTATTTGGAGTTAAATAAGATGGTGTTTAACAAGAAAAACTGAATTTTGCTTCACCTCGCCGATGGGGACGTCGTAGGATCAAAATATTTCATAAAGCGACATGCCATGAGGCCGGTCGGAGACTAATACATTTAAATATAACTGACGGGTGTGAGGGTAAACATACCATGTTGTGGTCATAAGAAGAACTTTTATTCCGTTAAATTATCTTATACTTTTCTTTCGTTTTGGATTACGTTGCGTTTCAGAGCGGCCTCGAAATATTGCTGAATAGTTCCTGATTTTCAGTGTTTTCGTCCGATCGCCTATGAAGACAGATTCCGAAGTAACTGCATTTAAAGAACTTTAAAATGTGGTTGTTCTTGAAGGCAGTTACCGAATTATTGAATGCTCGGGCGCTCCTTTTCACGAAGATGGTCGTTTGGGTCACATGCAAAGACTCATCTAAACATTCGACTTCATTTTCAAGAAAAATGACAGTCAAAGCGAAAGTTAACAATTAATATGGCGTCAATCAATAGGAAACCTTCCTTAATAAATTACCTCTTTAAAAAGTGTTTTATTACTGAACGCCGTTGACGGATCTCTGGGTACTTTGCATTTCTGCACGGTGATGCCAGGTAAAATTTTGAAACTTTTGGCCGTTTCTTTCATGTTCATAAATAATGCAAATAGTTTTCTAACGTAAAGGCAAAAGCATGCTTTGCTGTATACATTTAAGTCATTTCCATCGTTTTGCTCGCTTTTAAGCTCCATTATTCGATTATGAATGCACGGCAGAGCGCCCATATAAATATTGATATTTTGATGAAACTATTGTTTTGCACGTTCTGTTTCTGAATATAATATGCACAGAAGCAAAAATACACGACAAGTAGTGTGTCATATGTTTAAAGCTGGAAATGACCATTCCGTGGTGGTCATCTGTGTGATATCAGATTGAATTCTCCAAACGGCAAAACATTGCAGCCCACACAATCGAAGGAATCCATATCTGCGTTATTACTGCACTTTATGGCACAGATCTGATAAATTTACATTTCTAAATTGACAAAAGCTCGGGTTTTCTTAAAATAACCTTTTTGTTAGCAGGTTGATCACCATGGTTAACATCGGACATAAAATAAGTTTTCAAGTTCGGGTAAATCTGTTTATTAAAACTGTCGCGGGTAAGTTACTATCCTTTTAATGAAAAAGTGGCACGGATGCGGAACTGGAGTCTAGGTCATGTAGTAGCATAGGAATTTGCACGAATATATTCCAACGTCTATTTTCGCCAAAGTTTACTGATATTTTACTTGATGTAATTACGTAAACGTAATTTCTGAACCAGAAAAGGACATTTTATTGAAGGATGTTGATGAGCGAACACAATGCGCAGCGTTAAAGTTGTCCAGGAATTCTCTCATCAGTTTCCGTTATCAGATTTCATGAGATAGGTCCCGTACTGTATGTTCTTCCACTGTTCGTCGCTACCGTTTGTTACGTTTTCCTAGTGTTACATATTCGTATGCGAAATTGAACTAAGTGTAAATATCGAATGACTGATTTTCTTCCAGAAAACCTAACCGAGAATTCGACAGCGTACTTTTGTGAGAAACCTGAAAAACCCTGCACGCCATACAATGTATCTGGAAGGAAAGCCTACAGCGAGAACTTCGAAAGACACGTGATGTGTGTTCAGGTTTGTCACTTTGTTGAAAAGGGTAAGCAGCCACATCGTACATTCAAGAATTCTTATTATTTACTCGCTTTACCCGCCAAATTGAAACACAAGTGTGCCAGAGTATGCCATAACTCATTTGAATTCTTAATTTACAGATAACTAAATTACTACATAACAATTTGTCGTTCACTTTTAGCTGAACGTAGCTCCGCGAGTTCGTTTTCATTGTCTTCAGACACAAAGGATCCACCCATTGCGATACGGAGAATAAACGGAAGCTTTGATGCCTTCAACAAATGTGCTTTCAAGTGTGATGGATGGACAAAGCGTAAGAGTTTATGATTTTTGTACGAGATAGTTTAGTTTACCAATGTTATTGTTTTGTGTCGTTACTCTGTTGGATGCATAACTTCTTTTTGGTTAAAGCGGAGAACATCCATGAAAATATCGCCTTCTTCAGTATCCCGAAAGTCGCGTCCGCGGAAGGCAAATATTTCTCGAACCCAAAAGGAGGAAATGCGTTCGCCGGCCTTAAGAACTGTCTCCGAACGTGCATGTTAGGTGCTGAACAAATTTCGTTAAGGGCACCGCGACGCGCACGTAGGGCTGGTTCCCTTGGACCGCCTTTGCAGTTGAATTTGCGTATGTTTTATGCAATGTGTGTGATGAAATCAAAATGTTCCGAAAGGGAAGGATGTCTGAATTTGTAGCCCGGTTTCTGTCAAAATTCTGGCACGATCTTATACTTGATCATTAGCGTATGAAAATTCTCCGAAATGCTTGGAAGAGTTACACCCTTCTACACGATGGGATACAATTAGGAATATGGAATTCTTTGGGAAAAGTAAACATTATTGTGTACATTTTCGAGACTGGTTCCTCGGCTCGTCTTCAGACAACGGGCGTGTAAAAACAATTAACTTCTAGACGGAGTCTGACGAAGGATTCTATGATTGATTAAAGTCATCTTCTTGGGAGTGGTTGGGTCAGTTTGAATCTGTCCTTAGCGATTTTTTATGTGGCATCTAGATCGATATGCCGTTCTCTGTTTCCCAAAGATTTCCATATTCCTCATTATCTCTTTTGGGATGCCTGTTTTTTCATTTATATGTATGATGGGATATGTATATTTTAGACTGCTTATTTATTTTTTTAGCGTTGTGTAAACGACGCAGAGCATTCGTTGCCTCCTGAACATTGATCATAGTCGAATTTTAAATAAAAACATTCAAATTCTTGAAATGCATTTTTATTGCATCGACCTTTATTGCAAATTCAAACCGTAGATATTAAAAAAAGACATTACACTTTAACGCAAAATGTTTTTATCGTTTTAGCTCAAGCGCTTGTTTTAAAACCCTAACGTGGATGCCGCTTACTTTATTTTCGCCCTTTTCATCTACGTTTGAAATTTTCTATTTAAAATAAACGTATGACTGCTCTTTAATGCACGAATCCGGATTTACGAAACGCGCAAGTAATTGGCAAAGATTGTAGATTCCGAAGGAGCCCTGACATGTTAGTCCATCCATGTAATTAAACATGCCTGCCTAATCGGCGCGAGATGCAACGAGCCCCATTTTAAAAATATTTCGCAGTCTGCTGGGAAAGATAAGGTGTTGAATTGCTGCAGCAAATAAGGAGCGTTAGTTCCATATTCCTGAACAACTTTCCTAGCTGCGGTTTACATTGTAAGACAGTCATTATTCTGGTATTAACGTGGTATTAACCTGTCAGAAAGCAATACATTAAGCTCGTGGAGATGAAAATACTAAAAGGTTTAAATCAGTAGGTTTGATATAAGGCAGATCGACACCAGAAAGTAGCTTGTGAATTCGACTTCACATCGTGATAGTGCACCATTTTAAAACGTTTTAATGTCGATGCAATCAATTCACGAATATTCGTTGCTAAATTGTCTGGCCTAAGAGAACCATTAAAACTGCAGAGGAAGCAAAGGGAAGCAAACAGTTACCGAGGGCAGACAGTCTTCGAATGTTTCACGGTATTTGTCGTAGATGTGCTGTCCGATTACATCGGCAGGACTATTGTCCTCCAATGACTATTATATGAGCACTGATAGATACCTTAATTGAAAGACATCAGCGGAGACTATTGCAAAACAGGTATCTCCCTGTTATGCGACTAACACAAATGTACAATTCGTAAGTGTGATTGAAGAAAATGCTCTATTGCGCTCTTGAATTACGCATTGCCAATTCAGCTCAAAGGCATTAGCTGAAGGTGTTTAGGAGTGTCAGATTTTATAATATGCCACAAATAACGACATTGCGATTAGACTGCTTCCCAGATGTCATTCCCTATACGAAAGCGTGTGATTTCTCATCCAATCACTGCCTTACAGGGTCTTGCCTCTACTTATTTTACTTTTTATGATAACATAAAACAATGCTGTTGGGCATTGTGAAATGCCTATTAACTTTACTATGAAAATTTAACAAATCAAGTACAGGCTAATCTTTTTTGTGTTTGAAGTATTTTGTCCCCGGTACGAAGCTGAAGTAGGCAAGAAGGGCAGGATTTATTGGTACCAAAATATTTCCCGACGGCTCTTCAGCTGCGTCCTGTCGTTTCATAAGATAGACAACGAGTAAGAAGAATACAACAGATTTTAATTCGTGCAGAAAATCAATGCAGAAGCAGCAAGGTCAGGGTTTTGGCCAAAGCTAGCTAATCGATAAAGTTAGTAACACAAACACCATAGGGGAAGAAAGTGAAAAAGGGGAACGTTAAAGAGCAAAAAAAATGAGAGGAGAGAGGGGAGGAATCATGGAGCTGGAGGCTACCATGGCAATGTTAGGTTAACCACGTGTTCCAGTTGTTTACAAAGATCTGGTTTCACTCGTCGTATATAGGCCGCCTTCAAATGTGATTAAACTCGCATCGTCCGGCGGGACCTCGTAGCTTAAGTAGTTAGAGCGTTGGCTGTACTAAAATCTTCCCCTTACTGCGTGGGTTCGAATCCCACCGAGGCACCGGGTTTTCACAGTTGGGTCAATATGAATTATTCAAAATCTGCCATAACATCTATGGATTGGGAGTCTGCCAGTTGACGGACTAACTCAGTCCTCCTTCGGAACTAGACTCGAATCGAGATGGCCCCTGTGCGGTACGCAATAAATGGCAACTGTACATTTCGTCGGCCACTGCCTCCAGTCTCAGAATCTCAGTTGGTCGACGGCCTCGTACAGTTACTTGACGCCTGGAAGATGGAAGATAGAAATGGGACTGAAACTGAGTCGGAACTAATCCACATTTCAGCCAGGTGCACCTGGGGACATGATGAGAGCGGGGCTTCAAGCGCACGGCTTGCGCGACTGGAATGGCAGTTGACTGAACCTCTCTTGAGATCTAGCACAGACAGGCTGCCGTGCAAGAGGCTCGTTTGAGACGCGGTTGACCTAGAGCGTAGAGCAGGCTTGATCGGTCGTGATGGAGGGCGTCACAAGCATGAGGTCCTATTCACCTACTGCACTAGCTTGACTCGAATCGTCTTCACTTCGGATGTGGAACTACAGACCATCCCTCACGTCAGCAGGATATATATTTTAAAAGTCAATTGGACAAACACGTGTTTTCGGTAACTCGTCATCAGGCCAAAACGGTTACATATAAGTTGAAATCATACGAAGTAACAGGGCTTATGAGTGATTCAGGGGCTATTTTAAGTTATTATGCCGATCTGTGGCTGCCTACCCGCATGTAGCCTTGTTATGCTGTTACTGCTTGCGTGATTACTCCCTCCATTTTATTGTCAAGCTCTAGAAATGCCGACAGTTGGTTTGTACACGGCTTCGCTCGTATGCCCAGGAGTATCGTGCATGCATGACTCATCTAACCCGAGCCGAATGGACGCCAGGATTTCTCACTTGTGCCAGACACGGTGGTGATCATGTCTGATCTGGACAGTGTCCAACTACGTTGTGAACTGACCGCCTCTCCCGCGTTTTAAGTGACAATGTAGCATAGAATCTGGGGCGACAGTACTGGGTTCACGATAGGGAGGATGGGCAATGAGCCTGAATTTTTTCACTGGTGGCTGAGATGTTCTGAACTGTCTGATCCGAGGCTAAATCTGCATAATCGACTCTGAAGTCTGTTCTCATGCACCAGGTATCGGGAGTATCTTAGTTCCACTCGCCCATTGCACGCATTTCCCAACAGTCGCCGATACAGTGCAAACCAGGCCGAACCGATGCCTGGTACATGCAGGGCTTACCTATTATCGCGATGTGAAGGATTCATAGCCACACCGGAAGACTGCAAAGTAACCCGCAATCAGCGACCATAGCCTTTCGACCATGTCCCTCTGACAGCTGTTTAGTTCCGAGACTTTCAGTCCTTTATAATCAGTAGAATTTCAGTGCTCAAGGATCCTGCTCAGGATTGCTTGGGCTTCTTCAGTTGTAAGGAAACTCATTTAACGACCCCGTTCCATAGGCCCCGTTATCCTGAAGCCAGTATGTTGTCGACGTAGTGGAGGCGCGGACTGGACCGGGTCGCTCACCTGTACAGTGTCGCGGCGAGTCTCCGCGGGCATTCAATACTTCTGCAGCGAACTCTGGAACCGGCCAAGCCAGCACTTTTGGTAGCCGAAGCAAACACACCAACCGCGGTTGAGGCTGGTCAGCCTCGAGCCCAAGGTCTCCAGAATCCTTTTAAACTCTTTTTGGCTCTTGTCCATGATGCCTGAGGCTGTGGGGAACAAGAAAGCGACCGCACCTCAGTGAGGTTACCAATGCAATTAGAAGCTCTATTTTTCGTAACTGGAGCTCTAGATAAGCAGAATCGGATGCTGTAGGAAAACAGCAGACAGCCGTCATCGACAGCTGCATCCAGTCTTATCACTAGTCGTCCGACGGGCTGGTAAAGGGAGAAGAGATTGAGGCTAATGATGGAGATACCAAACGCACACCTCACTGTATTATATCTGACGTGCTATTCGTGTGGATCAGGGATCTTTCATATTGGCCCATCTGTGGAAAACTCGGCGCCTCAGTGGGATTCGAACACACGCAGTAAGGGGAAGGCTTTAGTAAGGTCAACGCTCTAACCACTTGAGCTACGAGGCCCCGCCGGAAGACGCGAGTTTAATCACATTTGGGTCAATATGAATTATTGAAAATCTGCCAAAACATCTATGAATTACGTGAGCCTAGTAGTCATCTGGTGGATTCTAGGTGAATTTCTTAGGAAATCCTGCAATGGACAATCAACTGACTTTATCAGATTTGGTGGATTCCGGACGGTGCAGTAGGTTGGGGCGGGTAACTTGACCCAAATGTGATAAAAAATTTGAAGCATTTTGTCCCCGGTACGAAGCTGAAGTAGGCAAGAAGGGCAGGATTTATTGGTACCAAAACATTTCGCGACGGCTCTTCAGCTGTGTCCTGTCGCTTCATAAGACAGATAGCGAGTACGAAGAATACAACAGATTTGATTTCGTGCAGAAAATCAATGCAGAAATAGAAAGGTTGGAGATTTGGGTAAAGCTATCTAATCGATAAAGTTAGTAACTCAAACACATAGGGGAAGAAATTGAAAAAGGAAAACGTCAAAGAGCAACATATGAGAGGAGAAAGAGGAAATCATGGAGCTAGAGGCTACCATGGCAATGTTAGGTTAACCACGTGTTCCAGTTGTTTACAAAGATCTGGTTTCACTCGTCGTATATAGGCCGCCTCCAGGTAACGCAATGTCCGAGTTGTTCGTGCCCGAACAAGTACTCGGAAGGAAGTTTTGGGGTCCACGGAGTGACCACGTCCTCCATTACGAAATACCTTGCAACGCGAACCTAGGACGTGTCTATTGGCATCCATTCGAGATCAATTTGAGATTGTTTGATTAAGCAAGGTGTCATGACAGGTAGTCTGATCTGCCAAATGGTGGGACTTTCGGTAGTCCTCATGTTCCAATCTGACTGTGGTTTGCACACGACTTCTAAGTGCGCGCCTTTGCAATAAACTCCCAGTCTATCTACGTATCCGACTAGCGGACTAAAACTGTAGATTTGTTTCTATTTCTTTGTCTAGCACAGTGCTTCGCCTTGACACAAAATGTATTCTCCTTGTGCATTCTCGCGAGTGTCGACACTTGTATTAGCCAGCCGCCGACAGTTGCGTTACCGAACATATAAACTTCAATATTCTTCTTCCTACCTGGAGGCGGCCTTTTGTACGACGAGTGAAACCAGATCTTTGTAAACAACTGGAACACGTGGTTAACCTAACATTGCCATGGTAGCCTCTAGCTCCATGATTTCCTCTTTCTCCTCTCATATGTTGCTCCTTAACGTTTTCCTTTTTCACTTTCTTCCCCTATGTGTTTGAGTTGCTAACTTTATCGATTAGATAGCTTTACCCAAATCTCCAACCTTTCTATTTCTGCATTGATTTTCTGCACGAAATCAAATCTGTTGTATTCTTCTTACTCGTTATCTGTCTTATGAAGCGACAGGACGCAGCTGAAGAGCCGTCGCGAAATGTTTTGGTACCAATAAATCCTGCCCTTCTTGCCCACTTCAGCTTTTCCTGTTATTACTCATTGATTCGCGCCAAAAAATCCGCAGTCTCCAGGTATGCCCGCATTTTCTTTTTCCTTATTTAATGTCGTTTTCTGATAAGCTATACCGCCTGAGGATACTGCAATTTTGGAGGAACATATGCCTCAAGCCAACTTATATGACGCTCCCCACTTTTCCATTATACACTTTACTTGGTATATTAAACAGTTTCGACTGGATTTTCAGAGTAATATTCTAATGTCAGCCATAAGTTTCCAAGTTTCTCCTCAGTCTCCTGACTGCATCATGGTGGACTGAACAAAGCTCACAACCATTTACACAATCAATGACAAACGCATACATATACCGTGTTTTGTAAATGTAGGTTTTCCCAACTCCGGGCCAACACATCTAACTTACTCTTTTTATTTTGCCAAGTAATTTTTTCAAATCATCAGTGTTCGTCATGCATGAATGCTAGCAAGCAGTGGTGAGATGAAATAGTTAATCGAAGAACGTTTTTCAAACTCCTTCTTAGGTGGTTAAGGGAAAAATATGCAGTAAGTGGTCTAACTCATGAACTGCCAACCGAAATTCCGAAATGCGTTTTCGTTTCGAAAAGACTAATTAAGTAGGGTAGAAAAACCAATCATTGTGCAGCATAATTATATAACCATTCAGCTAACTCAGGGTACCTGCTTTCAAAGAAACCTCTTTTCTGCTACATGCAGGAACTAGACTTTGTAAAAATAACTACTTATATAGCATGAATGTTTTTCATTGATTTTTGATGCCCTAAAAGTCAAATATATTTCATGAAAAGCCGTATATTTTCCGCGAGCCGTAAACCGTAATTTTTCTACGGTATTAAGAGGAAACCATGTGAGATTTATACAATTTATCAGTGCATTTGAGCCATACTGTTAACTTTCCAAGCAACACTAGTGAATGCAGAGGCATGCCGTTTTATGAACGGCCATTCCGCGGTATTAAATAATCTCACAATTAAAAAGATTTTAAACCCAAATTATACCCTTCCTGTTTTCCGTACGCGGAGAGTATATGGCTAGCAGTTTGAAAACCCTAAATGCAAGTGTAACGGCCGGTTGAATTCAAAATTATTCGCAAATTGGAAAAGATTTTTTAAAAATCAAAGTTAACCATTTCTTCGTTTTAAATTTAAAGATGGCGTAATTTGTTATCGGATGAGTAGAAGAATGTATATTACTATGCAGGCTTTTCATGGAATATAATTGGCTCTTGGGGCATCGAAAATCAATGAGAAAAATATATGCTACATAAGCAGTCATTTTTACAGAGTGTAGCTCCTGTATGCAGACGACAAAAAGTTTATTGGAAAGCCGACATCCCGAGGTAGCTGAATGGTGATACAATTGTGCTGCAAAATGATTGTTTTTACAACACTACTTAATTAATCTTTTCGAAACGAAAGCACATTTCGGAATTTCGGTTGACATTTCATGAGTTAGCCCACCTAATGTACATATATGTAGCATACGGGAGAAGACCGATTCTGAAGGGTAGATTGATACAGAACTCCGTTGTGCCTTATGGACTCTCTCTAGAGTCAAACCAGCAGCTGCAGAGCGGCGCATGATATAGGCAGAATGATATTACCAGCAAAGACAAGGGAGACTGGAATGGCCATTTCTGGCTTATTAGCCAGAAAGAGGATTTTCAGTAATCAACAAACAAGTATCATGCCGAAACACAACTGCATTGTACACATAGCTTGTTCACCTAAAGTCTAAACTGGCTACCTCGATAGAGCTGACATTGTCTACAGGGCCCCGTGCGTGTCGAAGGCAATTCGCAAACCAGCCCACAGCCATTCTCGTACACAACATGTGAGTCCTATGAACGGGGTTGGCTCCCTTAATGGAAAAATATGTCGTCTACATGATCATATGTACCATTTACGACTATATCTACTGTGGTCAAACTGTAAAGTCTCCCTCAGTCGTCATGCGAAAATGTTAGCAGGCAGTGGTGAGATAAGATAGTCTATCGAAGAACGTTTTTCAAACTCCTTCTTAGGTGGTTAAGTGATATATTCGTAAGGCAAAGGGGAGAGGAGAGTATCTGGGGGGGGGGACTGAGAAAGAACTATTCCGGGCTTGTTTACTTTCATTTATATAACCGTAATACTGATCACCAGCTGGGACCGGAAACACAAACATGTGCACAGGCACACCTGTCGCATCTGGTCCATCACTGGGATGATGGAGATTAGGTTTATGGTTGGCTAAATGAAGGCAAACAGGCCCGAAACAGTTCTGTATCAACCCACCCCCAGACTCTGTCATCTTCCCACTGCTATCATAGCTTGGCGGGCTTCGGCTTGGTAGGTGGTTGGCTATTTGTGACCCCTATCGCCCATACGAAGCTTTCTCGCTTCGGGACGCCAACGGATCGGTTTGCGCCCATTACTGAGTGAGTATTTATGTATGCTAATATGCATATATATAACCTCATTTTTCACCACGATGCCAAAGGATTTGGCGGTTGAAACTGTTAGCGACCTCTTCGACAGCCAATACACGGAGGCAAACAATACCCCGAAGCGGGGACACCTTGTTCAACTGCTTAAATACTGCCTCCAAACGTTCTTCACATTTGAAGGGACGGTATACGAGCAAATCAAAGGTACGCCGATGGGCTCACCACTATCCGGTTTTGTCGCTGAAGCTGTTCTTCAAAGGTTAGAGACGTCGATGTTTGCAACATACAAACCAATGTTTTGGGCGCGGTATGTGGACGACACTTTCGTCGTTCTCAAACGGGAAATGGTACTGAATTTTCACGTGCTACTGAAATCTGTTCTTCCCGATTTTCAATTCACCATGGAGACAGACAACAACAATCAGATCGCGGTTCTAGACGTTCTGGTCCATCGCAAGGTCAACGGGAGCCTGGAAACGACGGTCTACAGGAAGGCCACTAACACTCGCCAAGTCCTGTCCTACCACAGCAATCACCCGCTGTGTCACAAACGAAGCTGTGTTGATCTCTCTACAAGAGAGTTGACACTCACTGAAGCGAACCGGCTGACAAGGTAGCCGAACTCCGCTACCTACGGCGGATGTTCATCTCCAACGGTTACCCCCGCAGCATTATAGAACGCAACAGACTGTCTAGACCAACCATACAGTCAACGGCAAATCAGCCGAAAGTCTGGCGAGCGCTGCCATATATTGCGAACGTTTCCGAGGCAGTTGCTTGTATCTTGCAACCATTGGATATCGGCATCGCCCACAAATACAAAGCGACAATTAGACGTCTGGTCATGAGACCAAAAACGCATCGCCAAAACGTGTGATGTAGCGCGCTGGAAGTCAGTGACACGGCAGCACGAAAGTAGACCCTTAAATACTGTGACGTGCAGTACGCAACCCACCTCCGATGATGGAAGCTCGTTTGCTTTCGAAACTTCAGGCAAATAAATGCATGGTTCCTGTGATTGCCTTATCTTCTCAGTTATGTTCGGGAACGCGCATTTTCGCTTCAATCAGCAATATATATATATATATATATATGTTAAAGGTATTATACCGTACTCCCGACCTAGATACTTGCTAAAAGCCCAGACACGTGTTTCGCCGATATTCTGCCGCTGCGTGACACAGCTGCGAGGGGTTCGGCTCTTCAGTGGGACCCCCAGCGTTCTTTAGCGGTTTCCGGTATATGAACTCCAGAGAGTAATCAGGTGAATAATTTCAGAAATTAATCAGTGCAGAACTTGGAGTTAAATCTCCGGGACATGACTTTTTATGGTCATATATGTATATGTTTTAAATCAGAATACGTTCTTTGGGAAAAGAAGAACACTCTATTGAATAAATTTTCGACGTCGTCGTCAAGCTAGAGTAAATTTGCAGAAAACAATTGACACTTCAAACGTGCTACAAGATCAATGCTCATTTGGTGCTTCAGCCGGTAAGCTGCTGTCCTATGTGTCAGTCTGTATTGATCGGCTTTCGTCTCTTCCACTTTTCCCTGAGAATTTTGCACGCGGCATCTAACTCGATGTGCCTGTTGATGCATGGCTCATGGGAGTGCCTGGCTTCAAGAAAATCTCGACCTTTTTTAAATGGGTGAAGTCCGACGATGCGCGTTTTGTCCCATACGAAAGTGTGTCCAGTATCAAGAGTGTGCATGGCCATTTGAGACAAGTGGTCCCGCCTCTTAACCGCCAGTTGGCGTTCGTGGATGCGTGTAGAGGCGAATTTTCCCGTTCGGCCAAAATAGATGGCATCACAGGCATCGCATGGGATCTTATAGGCGACTTATTTTCTATCGAGGTAGCCAACCCTATCCTTAGGGTGTACAAGCTGAGTGCGTAAAGTAGTCGTCGGCTCGTGCGCCATATATGTATACATATATATATAGGCAGAATGGCATTACCGACAAAGACAAGGGAGACTGGAATGGCCATTTCTGGCTTATTAGCCGTCGTCAGCCAGCCATACCCAAGCCCGAATTGTGGAACACCCGAGCCTCGAACTCGCGACCTGTTGGTTTAGAAGTCCACGCCTCTATCCACCGGGCCACGAGCCCGTTGCCTTGTCGGTTTTCGATCGGGAATATACAATGGTAGGGGGCGCTCACCGATCGTTCATACATAACTCACTCGTTCCGTCGTGCCTTAAGGGCTCTCTCTCGAGCCCAACCAGCAGCCGCACAGCGGCGCATGATACATAGGCAGAATGGCATTACCGACAAAGACAAGGGAGATTGGAATGGCCATTTCTGGCTTATTAGCCGTCGTCAGCCAGCCATACCCAAGCCCGAAGTGTGAAACACCCGATGCTCGAACACTCGCTACCTGTTAGTCAGAAGACTATGCCTCTAACCACTGGGCCACGAGCCCGTTGCCCTGTTGGTTCGGATCGGGAATATACAATAGTGGGGGCCACTCGCCGATCGTCCATCCGAAACTCAATCTTTCCGTTGTGCCTTACGGGACACAGCGGAACGAATGAGTTCCGAAAGAACGATCGACGAGCGTCCCCTACCATTATACATATAAATATATCTGGCTAAGGTTTCATACCGCGTGCCCGACATAGGTGCTAACTCAATGCCTAAACACGTATTTCGCCGGTTTTTTCTGCTGCACCATGACGCTTTGACGATCGATTTGTCCCAACGATTAGTTATGTCCGAATGCACTTACATATACTATAGGTGCTGCCTTCGAATATATAAAACCGTGTTGCCGTAATACTGCTGCATTTGGTAAAATGCCCCGATTCCAATGGTGTGTGTAGGGAGCGTCATACTTGCCACAGGCCTGTGTTTGTTTCTCTGCCAGCTCCTTTTCTGATAATGTAGACGATGCTATCAATAGCTAAGACCCTGCCACTGCAAAAGGCGTTTGTTTGTTTTTCGTTTCAATGGTTGTGGAGCACGGTTTCCATTAGTGCTACCTCAGTTGTAAAGAACTAACTGAGCGCAAGCCTCACCGAGTCAATTATAATAGTCCCTAGAGCCAAACGTGTGAGGGTCGCGAGAAAATTACTCATACAAACGGTTACCATTGGAATCTCTTAGTCGGTGTGAACATATTCCAGTTCGTACGGATGAAGTTAATGACGGAAAAAACCTGTTTGTTTAGGACTCAGTAGGCGTGAAATGCCCCTACACAAGCGGGGATTATACCAGTACCCCTAAGCCGCATTGAACAAGCCTCGATTCGTACGCATGGAAACAATGAATTGTACGATCGGAACTCAGCCATGCCCCTGTCAGATTGATGAGCTAAATGAGAACCGGCAGTTTTGGCAATGAATTCAATGGCTGACACGATGTTAAGTCTTTTAAAAAACTACCTCTTCACTGTAAACCTACGCGGGTTAAAATTTTCACTTCAATGCGTATCAAAATCTGTCAGATCTCCCTTTCGGGTAATTTTAGCAGCACCTTTGCTTAGGAGACCTTTTTTCACAGCTGTTTGACAAAACAGTTGCGAATTACAAAGACTAAGATTCGCTTGAAGGCTTCTGAGACCTAGAAAACTAGGTGCGTCTATTGCGAACTGTCTGTTTTAGATCGCCACTGATTCTAGTCGTCTTTCAGTCAAAACAGCATGCAAAAGGGGTTGCCAGACAATTTTGAAGCCAACTGTTTAGTAAAGTAAAGGCTTTTCTCTGGGTAAACACTCTGATTAACAGAAGGCAGTCGTGCAGTCACGAGGTTGACCGAATTCGCTTTTCGAATTATCGTCTATTAGTCAGCAGAAATTAAACACCCGTCGCATCATCGTGCTCTACTTCCTAAAATACACGCACCAACAGAACGTTTTCTGCGCTTACCTGCAGGAACGCCGACGGAATCAATAACTGAAAAGCTCTTCCAAAATCAAAAGCGTCGGCCATGCATTGATAAATTTAAGTAACGGTACTTAGGAATTTAAATTATGCGTGACCAAACTGTCCCCCTATCTCGAATGATTGTACAAATATTAGTCACATCACAATGTGACGATCGTATATTCGCAGACAGCTTTTCTAAGGAATCGATTTTTCTTTTGTTTCGTTATGAAAGTTAATGATTATCAGAGATCCACAGTTCTCCTAACACGCGAAAACAAATTGGCAAGAAAAACATAATTTCATGCATGACGTTCGGTCACCGATATAGGATATTTCAACGTTGCATCCGAAAAACTAATAACTATTTTATTCAAATCAGGCAGCCATGTGCGTACGCGTTGACGACGAACATTAGGCCGTCCCAGCTTAATCAGACATCATTTTCAAGATGGTTTCAGGTCTAAATGTCCGATTTCAGCTATTATTGAATGTGAAAAAGCATGTGAGGACGAAGCGATGTACACTATACAAAAACACGGTTGGCATGCCCATGGCGCCAGGTCGGGTGCATAACACAGATTTTTTGCGTGGTCACAGCTCTCTGTGTCATTAAAAAGCTTAAAGCGGAAGGTAGGCTGCACGGGCGTCTAAAAACGACCGGTCTACATCGAGATAACTGTTTACCTTCGATGGCTGGCAGCCAGCTGTTAGTCATTACCTCTCAAGTTTTATTACTTAACAGTCATCTGCGTGGAATACTAAATAGTCCGGTCTTCCTGGGAATAAAACATTTCTCTTGTATGGGACCGCAACCAGCTAACATAGCGCGTGTTTCTTATTCATCACATATTGCTTTGCCGAATCAACTTCAGAAATCTTCCTAAACATCGCGAAACCATGCTAATTTACTGACGTCTTTCCTATTCTGTGCGGTAGATCTTACCACCATTATTAGCTTACAATTACCATACACTCGTACAAAAAACACGTAGATTGACGAATGAAGACAATAAGAAATTGTTCTTATATTCAACTAGTAGGAATTATTGAACCAAATGTTACAAGAAAACAATTACATTGCAAATTGAAGGCAATAAGAAGTTGTACATATTTAGATTTCCAGATAGGAGGAATTAGTGCACACACACACACACGTTTTCTATGGGCGCAAATGCATAGTTAGTTAGTCAGACGCAACTTTATTTGGTCGTTCCTTTCGCAAAAACTGCAAAGTCATCTAGGAGCACTCAAAAATTGTGTTCACTGTATTTTGGTTGAAAGAACCAATCATCATGCCACTAGCAGAGAAGATTCGTATCACTGGGCTGTCACTAGTGAGCAACGGAATGCGCTGTGGAAAGAGTCCTAGTTTCTAACTTCTGAACAATGGTCTTTGCCGGGAAATCGGGTGTAGGTGAAACTGTTCATTGTCGTTGGCACTGTGTAATGAAATAAAAGCCTTTTCAGAAACAGAGATATGGAAGTTGAAGTATCACGTTTACAGGCACCACATAAGTGTAATTTTGAAGAGTCCGTTGGTGTGGCTCCTCGATAAATCCAGTGGAACCCAGGCGATGAGTGAGCTCGCATCCCATGAAGTCATTTACGATCATGTCAGACAGCAACGCCATTTAATTTATCTAGAAACCCTTTCGGATCCTCAATGAAGTTCTCGGATTTCTTCGCGGTTGAAATAATCACGCGATATACGACTGCACAGTGCCCTAGAGAGGTGACTGTATTTAGCACATGGAAACATAATTACGCCATTCTGTGCCTGATCGATGGCATTTGCATTCCGCAGTGCTTTCTAATGCACTGGCGATACAGCATTTGGATGATGCAAATGAATATTCAGTAACTACTGTACTGAATTGAACATTTTAAGTGCATATCACAAGTGTTTATTTTAGCGTCGACACTGGCATATGATGCACTTATAACAGCCGTTATTTTGACTTTTTCAATGTCAATTTACAGTAAACTCTGCATCCATCTTAAACTGGACTGATACAGAAAGAGGTGACGTTTGTATCTGAGCCATCGGTTTGCCTATACACCGTCAAATTGAAAATTATCACGGTCATTTCTTTCTCTTCCTTGTTTGTTTGAAATATGATCATTTTTTATATGTACAGTACGTTGATGATATCCTAAAGGAAATGATATGTTGCGATTCATTTGCAAATTACTCGTCAATGACTAAACGCAATGCTGGCTGTTGAAGTTTGTGATCAATTTCTCCTCCAGCCCTACGCGCCGTGGCTTTCTTCATATATTATGTACATCGTTACATCAATATTCTGCGTTGACTTTCCTGTCACGCTATCTTACGTGTGAAAAGACGGAAACAGTAACATTAAGACTGCAACTATCCCCGTAATTGTTATTTCTTCCGACGTAAGCGCTTGACTAATTTTATTTGCGAAATGAAGCGTATTCCTTTCTCTTTATTCTTCTTAAAAATCCTTTATGACCACGTAACTATTCGTTTTCCATCCATCAGATAATTCATTCATTTCGGCATATGTGGGCGAGTATATAAGTGAGAACGACATGATAATATGTTTGCCGTAACAGGTATTTAGAACGCATTTAGCAGCTGCCGTTTATATGCCCGTCATAGTATTATTTCAGAAGCACTGCATGATCGCTGCTGATGTTGTTCGGGTCTGTTGAATCCATATTTTGGCCATCATGTTAACATTTAACCCAAATAACTATAGCGAGTATCGTGTATATCGGAAAGCTTTGGAGTACAGAGAAGATTCGCATCACTGGACTCTCACTAGTGAGCAGCGGAATGCGCTTCGGCAGCGGCCTAAGCAACTTGACTTTTGGGAGGCTTCAAGAAACAGAACAGGAAGTCAAATCTTGACCGCAACACAGGCGAATCGGTGCTTGAGAGACTCCTCCGACTGGCAGGCGACGTGGGCAGCACAACGGTTCTCAGTAGTTACGGGAGTCCTTTTGAACTGCTTCCGTTGTTTTTGGCTCCATCATGAACACCACCGATTTAATCGTGTGTCCAATAAGGGATTAGGCGACAGTTATCGTAAATTCAAGAGGTGCAAAGTGTTCGGCCACCAATGGAATCACAAGACGAATAGATGTTCGTGGTATTCCCACGTGTTTCCAAGGCACGTATAATTTGTCTCGGTAAACCGGAGGACGAGATCAGCTTCCTATATCCCGATGATGCTAGTGAAAGGGAACCATCTGACCTTTCTCAGTGAAGAACCACTGAACGTCCATCTTCTCAATAGTTTGTTTGTAAACCACCCCGACGGCTGTCAGAAGCAATACAGTACAATCTGCTCACCGGCTATGATTCGTTTGAAACAGCCGTTCTTTTGACTTTTTCAGTGTCAATTTACAGTTAACTCTGGGTCCGTCTTAAACTGGACTGATACAGAAAGAGATGACATTTGTATCTCAAACATCATTTTGCATGTACCCCGTCAACATGAAAATTATCGCAATCGTTTCTGTATCCTCATTGCTCGCTTGAAATGTGCTCATTTGTTTATATGCGCAGTACGTTGGTACTATTGGAAAAGAACCAATATGTTGCGTATCATTTGCAAATTATTCGACAGCGACTGAAGGCAATCCTGAATGTTGTACTTTGCGACTAATGTCTCACATTTATGCCCCCTCAGAGCCTCATATTCTGTTTACATCAACAAATGTAAATATATACATCGCAAGAAACGCTTTAGTGATTTTCACTCTTATTTGAATGTCAGTCAAATAGAATTCACAAACTGTCGATTGTTTTGCAACAAAACTTTTGATATAAGTCACTTCTTATAGCAGACGTACTTGGCAAATGTGAACTAACTTGTCTCCAGGATGGTGATGTTGATGGTAACATACCTACGGTATCTCTTGCGCATCAAACTATGTAAATTTCATATGTTGGCCATCATGTTTTCATTTAACCCAAATAATTATAGCGTGTATCATACATATTGGAAAGGTTTGACGTACAGAAAAGATTTACATCTCTGCGCTTCGGCAACAGCCCAGGCAACCTGACCTATACACTCGTACAGAAAACACGTAGATTGACGAATGAAGACAATAAGAAATTGTTCTAATATTCAACTAGTAGGAATTATTGAACAAAATGTTACAAGAAAACAATTCCATTGCAAAATGAAGGCAATAAGAAGTTTTACATATTTAGATTTCCAGATAGGAGGAATTAGTGCACACGCGTTTTCTGTGGGCACAAATACATAGTTAGTTAGTCAGACGCAACTTTATTTGGTCGTTCCTTTCAAAGGTAACATTGCAAAAACTGCAAAGTCATCTAGGGAGCACTCAAAAATTGTGTTCACAGGATTTTGGTTGAAAGAACCAATCATCATGCCACTAGCAGAGAAGATTCGCATCACTGGGCTATCACAGGAGAACAGCGAAATGAGCTTCGGCAACAGCCTAGGCAACCTGACTTTTGACAGGCATCAAGAAACAGAACAGGAAGTCAAATCTTGACCGCAGCACAGGCGAATCGGTGCTTGAGAGACCCCTCTGACTGGCAGGTGACATGGTCAACACAACGACTCTCAGTAGGTAGGGCTGTCCTTTTGCAGGGCGTCTGTTGTTTTTGGCTCCATAATGAACACCACCGGTCGAATCGTGTGTCAAATAAGGGCTTAGACGACAGTTTTTGTGAATATAATAGGTGCGATTTGTTCAGCCCCCGCCGGAGTAACAAGACCAATATATGTTGGTGGTATTCCCACGTGTTTTCAAGGCGCGTATAATTTGTCCCGGTAAACCAGAGTACGAGATCAGCTTCCTAATTCCCTTGGCTGCTAGGGAAGTGGAATTATCTGACCTTCCTTAGTGAAGAACACTATGGTAACGCGGAACCACTGCATCTCCATCTCCTCAATGCTTTTTGTACAGCATCCGGCGCTGTCAGAAGCAATCCCTTCATCCCTTGCGTCTTATTAGACGCACAGTACAATCTGCTTATCGGCCATTTCTTCCCACTATATTGTGTGCAATAAATGCGGCGTTACACTACTATGTGGTCCAGGCGTTGTTTGTTGCCCTCCTGACGCCGAAACCCAAAAATGCGGTCGTTACGGTGGTACTGCTGTTTTGGCTAGATTCCTCACATTTCTCAAAATCAGGAGGTTTTCGATACGTCAGGATAATCCGCTGTCAACAACGGTCAAATTGTCACTTTAGAATCTGCTATGGAGAACGAAATGAGATTTCAGACTGTCCCAGATTATATCCAAACTTTGGATTTTTTACGTCTTCAACAGATTGCTCATTCCAAAAATCAGATACTACTCAAGCAGCTGTGATTTGGTAATACGTTACTTACCTAGCCAGCATTATTTACTAAGTGTTCAAAATCAGGACGTAGGTAATAGTCTTTAAGTTCTAGAATATGTGAAATCCTGAACCATGCTGCCAACCTCTTGGGGACGTAGTGTTGCGTAGAACGTTTTGCGTAAGTTGCTGAATATCGTTGTTATGTAAACGCCTAGTATGTTGTTAGAACACTGAATCATCTTTAATGCTACCGAAGAGGTCATATTTATGTGGTCGTCTGATGAGAGAACACGTGCATAGGATGCGTTTGTAACAACCGTTCTTTTGAATTTTTCAATGTCAATTTACAGTAAATTTTGGATTCGTCTTAAATTGGACCGATACAGAAAGAGATGTCATTTGTAGCTCAGCCATCAGTTCGCTTGTACTACGTCAACATGGAAATTATCGCAGTCATTTCTTCCTCTTCCTTGTTTGTTTGAAATATGATCATTTTTTAATGTGAAGAGTATGTTGGTATCATCCGAAAGGAAATAATATGTTCCGTATGATTTGCAAACTATTCGTCAACATTGCCGATACAAGCGAAAATGCGAGTTCCAGGAACTAGTTGATCAGAAGAAGAGGCGATCGCTGGAACAATGGCTTTATTCGCCTGACGTTTCGGATTCCCTCTTGAATCCATCATCAGAGACAGTTGCAGAAAAGGGTGGCTAGTGTACAGGAAGTCGCAGTATTTATAGGATGCGGTCACCATGCTACCGCATACCTACAGCAATTAACCGTGCTCCCTTCATCAAGGATTGTTGCCCGCTGGTGCGCTAATTGCTTGATGGCCGGCATGCAAGTTGTTAATTGCTGACATCTCATTACCCGTGTTGGATGCTGGCGTGATGATTGCTCGGCCATCTGGCTCACGTGCTTGCGCACTCCTCGAGTGGTCAATTGCTTTGGCCAGTCTATGCCTCAGGACAGAATATGGAGTGGGGAAGAGAATAACCAGCTGGCATTCCTTGATGTCCTCGTCTGTCGCAAAGATTGTGGTGGCCTAAAGACCAAAGTGTTCAGAAAAGCAACGGACACGACGCAAATTCTGAATTTCAACAGTAACCACCCAATCAGCCACAAACGCAGTTGCGTAAGAACGCTATTTCGGCGTGTTAAGACGCACTGCAGTGAACCGGAAGACAAGGTTGCCGAATCCCAATATCTTCGACCGGTTTTCCGAGAAAACGGTTATCCGCGCAACTTCGTCAACCAGTGCCTGCGCAAACGAGACGAGCGACAAAATCGCGCTGACCCCAAATTCTGGCGAGCGATCCCGTACCTCAAGAACACGTGGCAGCTGTACGGAGAAATGACGCCAACTCCCAGGTCGGGGCCCATTCGACGAGAACCGGCCACACATTCAAGTTCGATGAGGCCGAAATTCTCGCTAGAGGGGATAATCGCGTGAGCCGCGAGTTGCTTGAGTCATGGTTCACGGGACCTCAATCTATCAACAAGTGCAACGACATCCCCACTCCATATTCTGTCCTGAGGCATAGACTGGCCAAAGCAATTGACCACTCGAGGAGTGCGCAAGCACGTGAGCCAGATGGCCGAGCAATCATCACGCCAGCATCCAACACGGGTAATGAGATGTCAGCAATTAACAACTTGCATGCCGGCCATCAAGCAATTAGCGCACCAGCGGGCAACAATCCTTGATGAAGGGAGCACGGTTAATTGCTGTAGGTATGCGGTAGCATGGTGACCGCATCCTATAAATACTGCGACTTCCTGTACACTAGCCACCCTTTTCTGCAACTGTCTCTGATGATGGATTCAAGAGAGAATCCGAAACGTCAGGCGAATAAAGCCATTGTTTCAGCGATCGCTTCTTCTTCTGATCATATTCGTCAACAACTGTTGCACTTTGCAACTACAGCCTCACGCCTATGCTCCCCCAGAGTAACATATGCTATTTACATCAACAAATGTTAATATATACATCGCTGGAAACGCTACTGTGATGTTGACTCTTGTTTGGATGTCAATAAAATAACATGCACAATCTGTCGGTTGTTATAAAACAAAAATTTTGATATAAGTCATTTCTGATAGCAGAAGTATTTTCCTAATTTGCAAACTATCTGTCTCCAGGGCCGTGTTGTTAATTTTCTCATACATCCGGTGTCTCGTGCAATCAAACTGTGCTGTTATTTCTCTCACGATCTCCTCAACTTCTAAGTAAGCATTGTTCAACAAACTCGAGATAATTATTTTGCTTCACAAGATATTCTATTCAAAATATTCATTTGCTTTATAAGTTATCTTACTTGCACTATTCCAACTTATCCAAAATTATGGAATGCAAATAGCATTAAAGCTGCAACTATCTTTCATAAAAAAACGTTTACTTATTTGTTGCATTCTCGAACTTGTTACGTTCGACCTGATGGTATTGCTTATCACGTCTCAAATGTTTGAGTAGCTGGCAATTTTCCTCTGCCAACTAAGCATATGTGAAAGACTAAATAGCTTTAACTTCATTTGTGACTTTTTGTTTATTACCAATGAATTCAATAGCCCATTAGATGGTTTTTCGCACCACACAAAATCCTTTGGGAAAATTTACAAATGCCTACATTCAGCCTCGCGTAAAACAGTTATTCGTCCAAACCATTGGTTTGCTTCCTGTCGGCCGATGTTGGGTTTCGTTACTTAACCCAAGTATAGAAATTGCGCTTAGTGTTCCTTCTTGCATGTATCACCAATCATTTATTTTAGTAATAACTTATGCAAAGTCCTTTTGTTGGAAATAATCATGTACAGTTGGCAAAACTATCCATTCATTTGTAACCTGGGCACGCATAACAAGAATCTCTGTTAAAAGATACGGACTATCATTTCGAAACTAAAACTATTCCCGCGTATAAATAGTGTGCATATTTTAGGGTAGTGACCAGCGATCGTCTATCGCTAGGACAGCAGGAGACAGACGGCTTCGCCATTTACTGATATTTTACTTGACATAATTACCTAAACACAAGTTCTGCACAAGAAAAGGACATTTTATTGAAGGAAGTGAATGAGCGAACAAAATGCTCAACAGTAAAAGCGTCCATTAACTCTCTGATCAGTTTCCGCTATCAGATTTCATGAGATAGGTCACGTACAGTACATCGCAGGAAATGTTACTGTGATTCAAACTCTTATTTGTACGTCAATAAAATAGCATGCACAAACTGTCGATCGTTTTAAAACCAAACTTTCGATATTAGTCATTTGTTATAGCAGAAATTCGTGGCAAATTTGAAATAACCTGTCTCCAGGATGGTGATGTTAATTTTAGCATACCTTCGGTGTCTTGAGCTCATCAAACTATGCTGTTATGTCTTTCACAGTCTGCTCCACTTTTAATTAAGCATTGTCCAACAAACTCGAGATAACTATTTTGCTTCGCAAAAATTCCATTCAAAGCATTCATTTGCGTTATAGGTTCTCTTCTAGTACTATTTCACCTTATCTAAAATTATGAAAAACAAAAACATATTATGTCTGCATCTATCTTTTTTGTAAAAAAAACGTCTACTTATTTGTTGCATTCTTGAACTTGTTACGTTCGACCTGCAAAGTGTTGCATATCATGCCTCAAATGTTTACGTAGCTGGCATTTTCCCTCTGCAAAGTAAGCATATGTGAAAGACTAAATAGTTTGAACTTAATTTGTGACTTTTTGTTTATTACCAATGAATTTAAAGCAAGCAAGGACAGCAGAATTTAATGGTACCACAAAATTTCGCGACGGCTTCTCAACTGCTGCCGGTCGTTGCATAACAGTAATAACAAGTGAGAAAGGTACAAAGGTTTGAATTTCGACAGAGAAAATCGATGTAAAACAGCAAGGTCAACGTGTACTGCGCGTAGACTAATCGATAAAATGGTAACTTCAAAATGCAAAATAAGAATGAAAATGGGGAACTAGGCATGCCGAGGGATTTCGAAACTCAAAAGGGGCTCAGGTCTACCAGGGCAAGCTGAGGTTGACCACATGGTCTAACTGTTTACATAGGTCGGGTTTCTCCCGCCGTATATAGGCTGCCTCCAGGTAGCGCAATAACTGAGTAGTTCGTGCTCGAACTAATACTCGAAAAGACATCTTAGGGTCAACCAATGAATTCAATAGCCCATCAGATGGTTTTTCGCTACTACACTTAACCTTGTGTGGAAATTTACAAATGCCTACATTCAGCTCCGCGTCAAACAGTCATTCGTATAAACCATTGGTTTGCTTCATGTCGGCCGATGTTCGGTTTTGTTAATTTACCCAGGTATGACAATTGCGCTTAGTTTTCCTTCTTGTTTTGCTCACTTATCTTTTATTTGATTTATTTTGGTAATAATTGTGGTAAATTGAGGATAGTCCTCAATGATCCCTTAGCGTTAAAACAGTAAAAGACGGAAGGCTTCGCCATAGGAACCAAACAGTCGGGTCTAATGCATTTTTAAGTCAACCCATTAGTTATTTGAGCTACTTTCTCGCGCGTTGGGGACTGATGTTTGTTTACATCAAGTAGCTCAAGCTATTACAACTGCGCTATTGTGTCTGCTTGCATTAGTTACTGCATATATTATTGGTTTTTTCTTTGAAATGCAGATATGTAACGCCACTTTCTACTGGCAGATAGTCATATGCAGTTAATAAGGCACGCCTTGCAAAGACGACGTTCAAATTATTTATGCAACATTATTATTTTTGACGTGAAAAACGGCATGATGCCGATCGGGAATAAACAATGGTAGAGAAGACGCTTACCGATCGCAACCGGTAAGATAACGGGCCCGTGGCCAAGTGGTTAGAGGCGATAAACCTTTAACTAACGGGTCGCGAGTTCGAGCCCCAGGTGTTCTACACATCGCGGTCGGATATGACTGGCTGACGACGACCAATAAACCAGAAATGGCCGTTCCCGTCCTTCTTGTCATTGTAGGTAATACGATCCTGCCTATATCATGCGCCGCTGTGCGGTTGTTGGTTTGACACCAGAGAGACACAACGTGACGATCGAGTTCCGTAGATACGGTCGGTGAGTGCCCCTTTCTACCAGAACATGTTTTTTTGCGATCACGCCTGTCAATTCTATTTAACTTTATTAGTAGCCGATGACACTTCCAACATGTGATCTTATTAAATTTAAGTCCATTTAATGAAATAAATTAAAATCCTATCTCTCTTATTGGATCGCATCAACAGAACCTTAAGCATGTCAAGAATACCATGAGACCTTGAGAAAATGTTTTGGAATTTATCCTTAGAATGTGGATGGTTGACGACCACCATACACTAATTTTTAAACTATATGCAGCTGCAAACTTCAATAGAATACTGTTTGCAAATGATATATGTACTTTCATAGTTACTATGTTTTTTGCATAAGAAGACAGTCTAGACATAGTAAACGAAGTTTACTAATTTACAACCATTTTGCTTACATTTTCGAAATTTTGACCTTTTCCAAATACGACATTTCTAAGAAACACAACATTGCCTTTTGTATTTCTTTTATGCTTTTAAATCTTTCAAATCCGCAATTAATTTGCATGGATGTTGAACCCATGAATTAGTGTCGGTCCGCAAGTGATTTAAAATCATTCGAAAATGTTGGTCTTTTTCATGAATTAGGACACCACCTGTACATATAAAGTTTACTAAAGTATGACCGTATTCAAAACAGTTACATTATATGTCGAATGAAATTGTGTGTTTGTTAATGTCCATCCGTTTCGGCGCAATAGGTTGCTGTCTTAACACTCGCAGATACGTATGCCCGACGACTTTTTGTGATGTTAACAATATTTACTAGCATCGTTATTTTTAGTAGGACTTTGAGTCTTACGTCTGCGAACGTCAATGACGCTTATACAGTTCTGATCCTTACAACTAAATAGCTTGGCATGCGGTTTTAAATGCAGCATCCAAATGCTCTTGTTCCTTCTTGTTTAGCCGTCTGCCGGAACTATTGCCGCCTGCAGTCGCATTACCTTTCACTCTAGATTCTGCTACGGCGAACGAAATGAGATTTCAGGCTACCCCAGTTTAAATCCAGACTTTGGATTTTTTGCGTCTTCAGCAGAATGCCCATTCAAAATATCAGCTCCTCCTCAACCAGCTGTGACCTGGTAATCCGTTATTTGCCTAGTCAGTATTGTTTATTTAGTGTTCAAATTCAGGACGTAGGTAATCGTCCTTAAGTTCTAGAATATGTGAAGTCATGAACCATACTGCCTACTTCTTGGAGATGTAGTGTTACGTAGAACGTTTTGCGTAAGTTGCTAAATATCGTCGTTATATTAAAGCCCAAGATGTTGTTAGAACTATAAACAATCTTTAATGCTTGCAAGCTGGAGCCTTGAAATTTACGGACGTACTTTAAGTATTTCTTTGTGATATATTGCCAAAACCGATAACATGGTAACACGCATGACAATAATATACAGTTAAATAACAAAGTCGAGGTACACACATGTTCATAAGCAATATTTTGCAAACAAATCTGATTATTGCTAAAAACGGGAGATGAAGATACTAATTTGACGCAGAATATATCGAAGGAATCGGTACATGTGTTTCGATTCAAAATAAGTATATGTCACAGGTTAATGCGGATGTGAATGATTGTGAAAAGAGACAAACGGAAGACAGAAAAGAACAAAATTTCAACAGAATAACGCAATTCCAATAAACCAAACGACTGTGCGTCATTGGTTGAAGTCGAAAAACTGCCCGAAACCAAATTATTTCGGAAAAATAAACTCTGCGTTTCTTGAACATATGCCACAAAGTTAATGTTATCAAAAGAAACTGCCACATTTAACGCAACAATGCTATTTCAACGGACGATGAGTTTCAAAACATACCAATTAAAGTCTGCTTGCAAGGAACGCTATATTCACTACAATGATTAAATATGTCTGGAATTCCACATCAATAACCTCTTATGCAAAAAACTGAATTATCAAAATGGTGTCACAGGAACAAGCGCTTCTGTATTCAAGTAACCATAAAAGTATTTTGTCACTAGCTTGCGAAAAACGTTTAGAAAAGTCAACCACAAACCTACTGCATTCTTGATATCTTAATACCGATAACTACGACAAATTGCATGAGGCAATTTGTACACACACAAATACAATGTGAAAAACTACTGAAAAAACCATTAAAAATGAGGCTTACAAGCACTACAGAGCCCGAACACAATCGACCCCTCCGATCTAACCGGGATGAGTGGTGGATGTTCTGTGCTGATACAGCGTTGACACTCATTCTAACCGGTGAACAAAATGGAAAAATTATTCAAACAAGTCTGGCTCAATGAAATTTTTTGTGCTTAGTTTACTGAGTCGGTTTTTGAAGAACGTATGAAATTTACGAATTTGCGTACTTACAGTACTGTATGTGTAAAAGACGGCCACGAATCTTCTTAATGTTACCCACTCAGTGCATTCTTCGTATGTACAGGTGATAACATCGTCAGACGCCCTGCATTGCTCCATTTGCAATTTAAAATTGCGACCCTGACAATATTGTTCTGCATGCACCAGTCCAAGCCACCAAACGATCACGAACCAGAACATTGTTTTGTCTGGTCATATTGTTTTTCCTAACCTATTTATACGTAGGAAGTTTTTGCACGAAAAGATACACTTTTAGGGAAATTTTTTAAAGTCCAACTACGCGCGACATAAGACAAAAGCATGGACTCCATCTACATTGCGCCAATATTCATGCATTGTTTGGCCTAACCATTATCAGGGTAACTATAGAAATTGGCGCAGCGCTGTTTTTTCGTCTAAAGATGTAAACATTTTATATTATGCTATGCTTTGATGAGCCCTGCTTATTTGTTTGGCGGCGGAGGGTCGGTCCTCCGTATAATTTGCAAAAATTTCCAAATTTTTAAAACATCAAAGGTTGAGCATGCGCATCTAATTGCTTTTGTTGCTGTAAGAATAAGATAACAATAGCAATCTAAGTCTAAAGACGAAATATTTTTTCTTTGCGTATTTCCATCTAACATGAAACGGAAACATATGAAAATTTGCTGCTATGTAATTATTCTATATTCAACCGCTGTGACATGATATATTTGCTCAGGCGTTCATAAAGATCACTTTCTGGAGCATTGGCTGACAATGGTCTGCATAGACGAAAGCAATATAATACTGCTGTGTGCAGAAGCGATTTAAAATAGATACGGGGCGTTCATTTTCTCCCAGATGAAAGGGCAAAGGCCCTTCATTTTTGGGCGAGATGATGCCCGTCGTATTTCAGGAAGAAATTATGTTCGTAAACTTGCGTTGTTTTGAAGATATTACAGATCATGCTGCACATACCAGTTCCGCAAAATAAAATAGTGATTATCTAACTGATTAAAGAGTGCTTGTAGATGCGAGCTATTTTAAATTCTAAAAAGCTTTTAATAAGGCTAAAGTAAAACAAAAATTATAACGTACACCTCCGAGCGCAAAATGATTTATCAAAACTAAAATCATTTCCTGAGTTGCATAAGCATAACAAACAATTACCTATCACAAACAATTAGCGGATATACAAAAGGTAGGATAACTCTGGAAATGTCAGCCAAAATTCCGAAATGCTTTTTTGAGGAAGATTAAAATGTGCTTGTTTTTTCTCAATCTCTTCTCTTCCACAGCCTCAGAAAATGGATTCTATGGACCCTATGTACATTGTGCCGATATTCATGCCCTTTTTGGCGTGGCCATTATCAGGGTAACCATAGAAATCGGCGCAACACTGTTTTTTCGTGGAAAGTCTGTACATATTTTATACAATGCTATCCCTTGATGAACCGTGTTTAGTTGTTTGGCGGCTAACCGTCGGGCCTCCGTAAAATTTACAAAAGTGCTAGAGCAAAATTTCCTAAATTTTCAGAACATCAAAGTTTAGGCACGCATATCTAATTGCCTTTGTTACTATAAGAATCAAATTAGAATAAAAATCTAAGTCGAATGGCAAAATATGTATTCTGCACATATTTCCATCCACAATGCAACAGACGTACGTGATAATTTGTCGCTATGTAATGAATCCTATATGCAAACATTCTGAGTCGACATATTTGCCCAGGCGTTCTAAATGATCACTTTCTGGGGGTTGACTGACAATGGTCTGCTGAGACAAAAGCATAATAATATTGCTGATGTGAAAGCAGTTTAAAATAAGTACGAGACGTTAATTTTAGCCTAGATGAAATGGCAAACATCTTTCATGTTTTGGCGAGATTATGCCCGTCTACTTTTAGGAAGTAATTATGTCCGTATACCTGCGGTGTTTTGAAGATACAACAGATCATCCTTCACACTTCATTCCTGCAAAATAAAATAGTTATTTACCAAGTGATAACAGAATGCTTGTAAATGCGGCGTAGTACAGATGGGAGCTATTTCAAATTCTTAGTAGCTTTTAATTAGGGCAAAACTGGAAGTCATTTATAACGTACACCTCCAAACGCAAAATCATGCACCAAAACTAACAGCGTTCCCTTAGTTGCATACTCATAAAATACAATTAAGTCACAAACAATTGTTGGATATACGGTAGGTGCGCTAACTCATGAAATGCCAACCGAAATTGCGATTTGCGTTTTGTCTTAAAAATAGTAATTAAATACGGTTGTAAAGTTAATAATCATGCAGCACAATTCTAAAATAATTTAATTACTTCAGGATGCCGGCTTTCGAAGGAACTTCCTTACGACCGCATGAATTTTTGTCTTTGGTTTTTAATGCCCCTAATGGTTTAAACATATTTCATAAGTGCACGATTCAACAGAGCATAAAGCCTCCAAAAGGCATTGGTTTTTTCAGATACACAAAAACGAACAGCGCGAGTTATTTTTCCGGGCAAATCCACAGCCAACATCCTATTTATGGATGGCAAATTGGAACGAGAGGTTTCGCTTCATCATGGGCTTGCATGCGTGCATACTCAACATTGCACACGGGACAAGAAATCACCGAGACAAGATGTGTATTCCTTCATTGTTTGCCCTACTCCTTCTAGTAAAAACGCATTCGGTAATGCGATCGTCTCTTTGTTCATCACGTATATTTGGTGGTTCTTTGAATGTCGTTCAACGAATTTCGACACCTTCAATGTACGCTGGTGTTTTGCTGATTTTTGCCCTGTTAGCCTGCCTTCGAGGTGGCAATTGCCGTGATTTTGTCCTCAGTCTTGATCCTGGGCGTAAGAGTTTTCAAAAATTTTGCGCGCTAACAGAGGCATTGCGGGTTGCCCTGCGGCTCTTTCGGCAACTAATTGCTCCTGGCTGAATGCTGAGAACTTGCTAACTGATTGATATTCGGACAACAATGAGTCGAACAGTCCGCGACTGAAGAAGTCGTCGCCTCCTACCATAATTCAGGTTTCATTGAACTCGCCGGTATTATCGCTTTCCTTTAAAAAAGCCTCGACCGGACAGCTATCGTCATCTATCCTCAATGCTGCCACACGTTCGGTCATTTGCGCCCGGTGTGATTTCCCAGCTTTCGCCTTAGATTTCATTTTCCTACAAACGCGTGGATCCGGTAAATGAATGCAGACATATGTTGGCGTAATATTGAGTACTGGTCCTCCTTACTTGGGCAATGCAGTCCGCGACATTGTCTTATATTTGCATATAAAGTGGTGACGTCGACTTCGAATTCATTTTCTTCTAGGCAAATGCACAGCTAATATCATAATTATGGATCGCTTAAGTTCTTCTCCAACAGAGAGGTTGTATCTTATAATGATTTTCCTGTGAACTTCTCTGTGTCTGGATCCGTAGCAACTTGTAGAAGGAAGCTGGATCAACGTTGCAGTGCATACCACAGTGCCGACCTAACACAGCAGTCTAGATGGCCCACGTTGTCAATTAAATGCACGGTTGCGTAACAGTAATTACTATTTTCTTGAATCTGCTCAGCCATTTGCACCAATACGTTCCCGGTTTGGTTAAATGAGGTAAAAATAACACCCAGTTGTGTCTTAGAATAAACGCTTAGGGTAGTGTCCGGTTGCTTCACTCAATAAAGTCGTCCGAATTAAAGTCACTATGACAGACATATAGAAGCGAGGACGGTATTAACTTAAAACTCAGTAGGCCATTGATACCCACCTATACTTGCTAGCTTTGGACTGCGCGTGAGGGGACAGTAGGCACTCGGACGTCGGATAACCCTGCAGATAGAAGAGAAATGAAACCGTTTACGTTTGAGCGGTTAGGAGGCCCAGGTCGGTGAGTTATAACCGACTGGCCTGGGAAAATACATCAGCGAACATTTCTGGCCTGCAGCGAAAGTTTCGCGTACTCTATGCGACCGTACATTTCGTATGCTGATTGATTCGAAATAAGACGTGGTCCGAATATGGAACATGTAAGTGGACAAGCAAATTCATTTTGCATAACAGAATTAGAATTCATAGTAGGAAGAAATTATTTAATATGAGAGCCAATGTTAGCAATGATTTCTTTGATTCTTCATCTGAACTCGGCACGAGTGTTCCTAATGCACTCCAGTGGTGTCTTCGTCCATTCTCTAGAAACGAAGACCTTCAGAACCGCAATGCTATTGTGAAGCTTGTTGCAGAACTTCTCATTGACCTACGCCCAAATACTCTAGTCAAGGGTGATTAGGTCTTGTGACGATGGTTTTTACATACCCTTTGGCCAGAAATAAGACATGTGATCTTCCAGTCACTTCTCTGTCTTTCGAGACGTATGTCGAAACACACCATCTTGCTGGATAACAAAATTGTCGTTCGTAGTGTAGTTGAATCAACCCAACACCTGACGTGCTTATGAATACTATCTAGGTATACGTACAGTAGATGTGCTAACTCGTGAAATGTCAACCAAATTTACGAAATGCTTTCTCGTTTCGAAAAGATAAATTAAGTAGTGTTGTTAAACTAATCATGATGCAGCATAAATCTATAAGGATCCAGTTACCTCAGGGTGTCCGCTTTCGAAAGAACTTATTTTCGGCTGCATGCAAAATCCTTACTCTGCAAAAAATGACTATTTACTTAGTATGCAATTTTCTCATTAATTTTCATGCCCCTGAAAATTCAATTATATTTCATAGAAAACATGCATAAAAATATTCATTCTTTTACTTATTCGGTAGAAAATCACGTCTTCTTCCAATTTCACACTCAAACAAAGAGTATATTTCGTTTTTAAAAAGTTCCTAATTGTGAGGTTTTTTATAACCGTCAAATGGCCGTTAATGAAACGTCATGCATCTGCATTTACGAATATAGTTTCTAAAGTTAACAATATTGTTCAAATCCCCTGCTTAATTTGATGAACCTCTTATGGTCTCCTCTTATCACCGTAGAGAAATGCATGGTTTTTCGTACACGGAAAATATACAGCTTGTAGTTTTGAAACCCTGAATGCAAGTTTAACAACAGGTCGGGTTCAAAATTATTCGGGAATAAGAAACTTTTTTAAAACCGAACTATACTCTTCTTTTGAAAATTAAATTGAAAGAAGACGTGATTTTCTACCGAATAAGTAAAAGAATGAATATTTTTATGCATGTTTTCCAATGAAATATAATTGAAATTTCAAGGGCATCGAAAATCAATGAGAGAATTGCATGCTACATAAGTAGTCATTTTTTGCAGAGTATGGATCTTGCATGCAGCCAAAAATAAGTTCTTTCAAAAGCCGACACCCTGAGGTAACTGGATCATTATAGCTTTATGCTGCATCATGATTAGTTTTACAACACTACTTAATTTATCTGTTCGAAACGAGAACGCATTTCGAAATTTTGGTTGACATTTCATGAGTTAACACATCTACTGTATGTGTTCAATTTGACCCCGACATTGAGGACGAATAAATGATCATATGGGTGGAAAACGAATAATCACATGCCCCTAAAGGATTTTTAAGAGGAAAAAAAGAGAGTTCAATTAGTTCAATTAGTTAAGCGCCAAAGCGCTTACATCGAAAGGAATAACAGTTATGGGGATAGTTGCAGTCTTATATGTATTGTTTCTGCATTTTCAAACGTAAGATAGCGTGACAGGAAAGTCGACGGAGAACGTTGATCTGCCAATGCACATAAGATATATCGATACAAGATAATATATAAGGAAGATGTAAAACATATATATACAAGATAGATAAGATAAAGCTCTTGTCCCAGCGCTTGTGCCTCCTTCAAGACTGTTGCCTGGGACTCGTCCCTTCGCTTCAATTGACGTAAGTTATATGCCGAAAGCCATGGCGCGCATGGCTGGAGCACTAAGGAGAAATTATGTCAAAATGCAGATAGGCCACGTCATCCGGATTTCGTCCAGCAATTTGCTTGACCATTTTGCAATGTTTTTATATGGTAATATCGACGAAAGGACATAAAAATTGTCGGCAACAGAAACAGACATTTGTAGGACGCATTTTAAAATTAACATTTCATTAGCATGGCATGAGAAATCGCAGCACAACAATGGAGGTGAGAGGGAGAATGCAAAAATCGTCATGAATCGCCAGACGGAGTGCGGAGACGTGTGCTTTTTAAGTAAACGACGAATGTCATAAAAGAGGTTTATGCACTTTACTGAGAAGTGGCCCGATGTAGAGGGCGAAAAGCAATTTACTGACATAGTAACACCAACGTGCCCGGTAAAGCATACATAATTTTTCAAGGACTCTGAACCAGAAAATGGTTACATTTGGATAATACACTGCGATAGGCTATTCTTAATCATATCCTGTGATGTGTCTGATTTTGAGGGGTTGGCGAACAACCATATCGTGATCATTTTTAAAGATTAGGCAGTCGTTTTCGGGACTGAGATAATTATTGGCAATAGATAAGAGTGAATGGATGAAAGAGGAACCTTGGGGAACACCAAAATCACCGAGAAGGAACAAAGATTTCCGCTTGACGGATTGGAGGTATTAACTGCTTGAAGTAAAGTAGCCACCGAACCAAAAGACAACTCACACTGAGGAGACACAGGTGGCTGACTTGTCAAGGCGAGAATGGTGTGGGACTATATTAAAGGCGGATGAGTAATTGCGAAAATCACATATTTTTGCACGGTAATCCTTATCTAGTTCTCTTAGGGTAGAGTGGACCACATGAGCAGGAGCATCTACGATACAACGCTTTGTCTTATATAACCAGTGGGAAAAAAAATTGGCAGAGAGCGGTTTTACAACATTCTTAGGGCAGTATTTCCAATCATTTGTTCAGCAATGTAAATCCTATATCATGCGTTTATTGTAACCTTCAAATCCGGATACTCCTTGAAAATGTTTACCGAGGTAGCGCATGTTTGGACGGTCTTTTTAATTAAAATGCCCTTCTAAGTAACCTGTGATGAGCTACCAAAACATGCAACGGTTGGTGTTTTGCTCGTTCAGCACATATGCTGCGTATGGGCAGAAACCAGGCCACAAGTTATATAGTGTTTCATATGTTCAAAACCAATGGCCACTTTTTGGCTTACTTACTTCATAGGTGCTTTGGGAGAGGTTAAATAATTCATAGTGACCGAACTGCGAAAAACGTGGCGCCTCGATAACATTCAACACGTGTCATCAGGAGGACGTTCGCAATCTGATTTGTAGGACTATCATCAGTCAAAAACAATTTTCAAATTCGGCAAGCTCTGTTTAGTAGCACTTTCGAAAGATGAACTCTCTGACGCGCAACAGCTTTGAAAACTTCCCACATCTACCGCAACGCCCATGCTTGTTCAACTTTATGAACATTTTGGTTAAATAGATTGTACGAACACATTTTATGCGCATGACAAGGATATTTGTTTGACGATCAGCCAGAATTTGCAACGTTGTTGGCGTCCGATAGTTCTCGTATCGGTGTCTGTCATCAGGTTGCTTTCCACTGTTTTCATTCTCATCACCGGCAATCGACCCTGAATGTAAGTATTACAGCAGGTCGGGTTCAACATTATTCGGGAATTAGAAACGTTTTTTAAAACCGAATTATACTCTTCTTTTGAGTGTGAAATTGGAAGAAGGCGTGATTTTCTACCGAATAAATGAAAGAATGAATATTTTTATGTATGTTTTCCATGAAATATAATTGAATTTTCAAGGGCATCGAAAATCAATGAAAAAATTGCATACTACGTAAGTAGTCTTTTTTCGGAGTATAGATCTTGCATGCAGCCGAAAATCAGTTCTTTCGAAAGCCGACACCCTGAGGTAACTGGATCATTATAGATTTATGCTACATCATGATTAGTTTTACAACACTACTTAATTTATCTTTTCGAATCGAGAACGCACTTCGAAATTTTGGTTGACATTTCATGAGTTAGCACATCTACTGTACGTGTACCTAGATAGTATTCATAAGCACGTCAGGTGTTGGGTTGATTCAACTACACTACAAACGACAATTTTGCTAACCAACAAGATGGTGCGTTTCGACACGGAAGACAGAGAAGTGGCTGTAAGATCCCATGCCTTATTTCTGGCCCAAGGGTATGTTAACACCATCGTCACAAGACTTAATCACCCTTGACTAGAGAATGTGGACCTAGGTCGATTGGAAGGTCGCAACAAGCTTCAAAATAGCATTGCAGTCCTGAAGGTCTTCGTTGCTTGAGAATGGACGAAGACACCACTGGAGTGCATTAGGAACACTCGCGTCGAGTTCAGATAAAGAATCAAAGTAATCATTGCTAACATTGACTCTCATATTAAATAATTCCTCCCTACTATGAATTCTAATTCTGTTATGTAAACTTTATTTGCTTGTTAGGTCGTTGGTGGCAGTCAGTGAGCCGGGAACGCAGATCTTCGTGATGGGCGTCTAGATCGACATGGCGATTGATGCTTTTCGTGTCAGATTGCCAGACATCGAGGAATTCACGAGCATTTTTGGTGTTTGCCATGGCAACAACTTCAGCGTCTTTTCAGTTGAAGCGATGGTTGTATTCAAGGGCGTGCGCAAACACGAGTGACAATGGGTCACTTCGGTGGATGGTTAGCTTATGCACGTTTATACGCGTCCCAAGTCGTCGGCCTGTATGACCAACATAGTCGCAAGGGCAGTTGGCACACGGAATGCGGTAGATGACATTGCTTTGCTGCTCTTTAGGTATAGCGTCTTTCAATCGGGATAGTGTTGCGCGCACGGTGGACGCTGGCTTGTGGGTGATGAAGATGCCAAACCGGTCTAGTTGTCGGGCGACCGCTTCGAAAATATCCTGCACGTAGGGTAGAGAGTAGAATTTCCGTAGTTCAGCCTTGTGTTTGTCTCTGATGCCTGAGGCATTTTTTTAAAAAGCTGACCGGGTATCCGTTGAGCTGGAATAACCGATACAGGAAAGCGAGTTCTTGTTTAAGTAGATCTACGCTGCTGCAGTAACGATAGGCCCGGTGGAAAAGGGTTCGGACACAGCTCCTTTTATGGGCCGCAGGATGGTTGTTTTCATAATTAAGAATGACGTCAGCACTGAAGTCTTTTCGGTAGACGTTTTTGCAAGGCCACCATCACTTAGTGTTTGGATACTAATGTCTAGAAACGGGAGAATGCCTCCTGTTGCCTTTTCGCAGGATAGCTGCGAAGACGCTATTCAGAGTCAGATGTAGTTGCTCAGTTTTGCAGGTCTTCATGATAACAAGCGTATCATCTACGTATCGGAGCAACATTTTTGGTTTAAAGGTTCGCATAACTTCCTCTTCCAGTGGTTGTAGTACTAGTTCAGCTAGTAGACCTGATATTGCCGAGGCCATTGGTGTACCCCTAACCCGTTGATAAAACTTTCCATCGACTTGGCAGTAGTTATTGAGACAGAGTTTAAGCATCTCCGAAACGTGTTGTGTTAGAATGCTGGTTGGATTATCTTGCAACCGTCGGGTTACGCTCTCAATCACCAGGTCATGTGGTATTGAGGAAACCAGTTCAACCGCATTAAACGATAGAATACATTCATCAAGACTTACTTTCAGGCCTTGGATCTTCTGGAGGAATGTCTGAGAGTTTTTGATGTTATATTGTGATCCATTGTTGAGGTACTTCAGGTGCCTGTATAACCATTTTGTGAGGTTGTAGGTGGGCGATGCAATAAGCGACGCTATGATCATCAACGGCTCACTTCCTTTGTGCGCCTTTGGGAGGCCATATGCATGGGCTATTCGGGGGTCGTTGAGAGTCCTACATCTGGAGTTATCGGGGGTTATGAGTTTCAGTCGAGTGAGCTCATTTACCTTCTTTTTTACAACTGCGACTTGCTTTTTAGTCGGGTCCCCCGCGAGTGGTGCATAGGCTTCCCTGTAGTTGAAGACTTGGTTCGCCTTGTTGAAGTAATCACTCTTTTCCATAACAACTGTCGCGCCACCTTTGGCAGTAGACACAATCACAATACTGTCGTCTGTCTTAAGAGACTGTAATCCTTTTTCTTCATCGATGGGCAAGACTTGGTGTTGCTTCTTTTTTCGAAAGAGACCACTGGCGCAGCTGCGTATGTCGACGTGCATTTCTTCAGGCACAGCAGAGGTCAGTAAAATGGATTCAAGGTTCGCTAGGAAGTTTGTGGGCGCAGCATCAGTGTGGCTGAATTTTGTTCCCTTAGATAGTAGACTAAGTAAAGTGGATGTTAAACTCCTTTTAGAAAGGTTAATAAGTCTTGTCAATCTGCTGGTTTCGTTGACAGGTCGAAGAAGAGATTGCAATTTCATTTGAAGATCGGCTCGTATTTTCATTCTGGCGTCTAAAGCGGTGGCATTTATTCGCTGTAGCACGTCTCCGAACACATTTTCAGGCAATGTTGAGACACACTGGCTTCGGAGGTCGGATATCGTTGCATCGAATCTGCAACTACGACAGTAGACGTCTGATACGATGGCACCCAAAACGCGAAATCCACATTTGCGTGCAAGTTGCCTCCCAGATACATTCGGCAGAGTGGGCTTAAAACGAATAGACTTCGGTAGGATGCAATGATCGCGACATCGATGAAGAAACGTCAGGTGCTCGTAAGTTGCAGCATGTCTCTGAGCAAATTTCTCCCAATGTCTGTTGAGAATAAGCTTCCATCATCGTAGGTGGGTTGCGTAATGCACGTCACAGTATTTAAGGGCTTTTTTTCGTGCTGGCGTTTTGCTGACCTCCAGCGCGCTGCATCACATCGCTTGGCGACTACTGTCATGGCGGCATCGGTTCCTCCTCACCCTTTGTCGGGTGTGGGGAGGGGAGCGGCGTCGGGGTGACCGCGGCCATTGCTCTTGTTTGCATTTTCCGTTGTCCGCCCTCCACGTAAATCGCCTTCGTACCCGTCTGCACCTGTCCGTAGCCGTGTGGACGATGGTTGTTATGCCAGTATTGACGTCGGACTGGGGGGTCCTGTCACTGTCGGGCGTTCTCACCGAGTGCTCGCGTCTGTCTGCGTTCGGACCCAGAACGCGGTCTCCTGGGTTTGCGTTTGTCGCCGGTTGTCCCTTGTTTTCTTCTGTTCCCGATGCCTTTCTGTGCCCGCCCGTGTTCCCGCTTTGTTTGTGTTTGACCACTGCCGTCTCTCCCTGACCGTTTGGTCGCTCCATTGGCCCAAGACGTCGGCGTCTTGGAAGGTGAAGGCATGGCCAAAAGCTGTGCAATGTTCCGCCACCAGCGAGAGCTGCTCCATCATTCGTACCGCTCTTGCGTGCTCGTCCATGCAGGTCTGCAATCTTTTCCCGAGTTCTCCAACGTAGTTTACTTCGCAGGAACTACACAGGATCCGATAGACGACGTTGCCTGTTTCGCCGTGTTGTAGAGGCGTTTTGGTCTCATGGCCAGAAGTCTAATTGTCTCTAGTATGTATAAATATCCACCATGTTGGTTTTAGTAGACCTTGTTTCGTTTATTAATTCCTAGCTACAAAAAGTCTCCCTTTGTGTATTTTCAAGCATACTGATATAATCAAGATGCTTCAGTATTACAAAATGTGCGTTCACTGTCCTTCGTTGTTGATTCGATGGGCGGCGGAATATTTATTTTTTCCATCAGACTCCTAATGTCCATAGTCTGGGATTGGCATTTGTGTCTTCCACGTTCGCAACAAGCATACGTTTGCTTCTTATGAACTCCTGTCGGTCAGATCTGGTTAAGTAGCCGCACCTGAGGTAAACAAGCCCCAGGTCATAACCTATAACACAATTACCTTACGCTTATCCCTAACCTTAGCTTTAATCGCAACCTTAATCCAAACCTTCAACCACAGACCTAAACCCTAACCTATCAGTATTGTATCCATCAGGTGGGACTAAACAACCACATCTTACCCTCCTGTCGGGCCAATGCACCATTTGAGGAATAAAATGCAAATAAAAAACATGAGTGACAGGTGATTGCAGTCGATATTTTTGTATAAATGGGGTGTAGTGAAGTGGGAGAGGGAGTAGGAGGAATAGGTTGGAGGGAGAGGGAGGGAGCAGTTGCTGCTGCTGCTGCTGCTGCTGCTGCTGCTGCTGCTGCTGCTGCTGCTGCTGCTGCTGCTGCTGCTGCTGCTGCTGCTGCTGCTGCTGCTGCTGCTGCTGCTGCTGCTGCTTACAGACGCCAACGCAGTGGCTTAGAGCTGTCCAGCGAAACCCTGGTTAATACACGGAAGGGTTTGCTGGTTTCCACCCGATGCTGGAAATCAATGCATGCTTTTAATTTCGTCATTTTACATCTTTGTCACGCATTTCCCTAATATTTTAAATAGACGTGTAGTCTTGTCAACGCTATAATATACCACACAGGAGCGAGTAAAGGAGTAAATACTCATACCTTCTCGTGACCTTCTTCTTGTAAAACCGAGTGGTTCGAAAATAACACCTGGATTTTTTTTATCTATTTTGACCCCTGTGTGAAAAACTCGACGACCTGGATTTTCGTTACTGCGGAGTGAAACACTTTAGCGAAGACGTCTTCTCAGGAATTTACCCACCATGTTCATTCCTTTTTCAACCTGTGGATGTTGAAACGCTACCTACCCAACGCCGTAATGTCTGTCTTCAAGACAAGGATAGGCCACTTTTGCACCACCCAGGAAGAAGCAAATGCTTTTTATTACGCCTTTATCAGACCTCCTGCTGGATTATGTCCCCTTAGCGTGACACGCATAACCTAATCCCACTGATAAATAGCTGAAAAGTACTCACTTCTTGGGTTCCACAGGTGACGGACAATTAAAAGTAGCGATCATAATGATGGTGGCATAATAGCATTACAAGATATCATAATAGCAGCACATGTACTGGCTTAAAACCCAGACACACGTGTTTTGACGAGATTCTGTTGAGATTCGTTGGGTCCGCCAGCATTCGTCACGCGCTTTCTGATAGATGATCCAGTTCAGAAATTGTCATTTTTTAATTTTTTTAAATGAACTTCTTACTTTATGCAGATCAGTTTAAACTGGGGTCTATGCGCGCAGACCGAAATTTGATGTAGGAATAGTTAACTCGACGTCCATCGGTTACAGCTGAATGACCGCGTAATATTTATTAACTTGCAACCGGTAAAATATATTAATGTTGGAAGATATCAAACTAACTGAACATGAACTAGTTAAAAGCACGGACACGCGTTTTTCGCCGATATTCGGCAGCGGCATGACACAGCTGCGAAAGGTTAGGCTCTTCAGTGGGTCCCCCAACTTTCCTCATGTGCACTTATAGACCTTAGTATAAACTAGTTTACTCCAAGTTCGCAGTGAATTTCTGAGCAAATTAAAATCAACCGTATAAAACGCCTACGTATTTCAATTGTGTTTATGATCATCAAAGTGTGGGAACTATTGATTTAAATACAAATTCCACAATGCACATGAAAGCGAATAAAACAAACGTCGACGCCTGTTTGCGTGAGTCCATTTAGTTCCTTGCATCTCTCTAATATAAGACTTCAGATGATAATATTAGAGACCGTGGTTGGGCATCTGAATAGCGTTCGCCTGCGACTCGTTTGTAAAAAGGGTGCAAGAGATCCATGACCAAAGATCCCGGGTTCGAATTTAAGTGATCCACACTTGGGGTTGGGTATGACTGGCTCATGACGGCTATTAAGCCAGAAATGGCCATTCCGGTCTCCCTTGTCTTTGTCGGTATCATCTCATCTATGTCTACCAATAGTCGCTGTGTAACTGCCTGCGAGTTTTCTAGTATGAGCCCCAAGGCACAACGCAACGAGCGTGATCCGTAACCCGATCGGCGAGCGCCCACTGTCATAATATATATACATATATGAAAGAAGGAAGTCCTGGTTGCACCAACCCGTCGTCAGCCAAAGTGAAAAGTGAGAGGTGGCATTGTCACACTGCTGGTTGAGGACGCAGACAGAGAGGTAAGCAGACGACCTTGTGAGGGGGAGGTGTGCATTGTGTTGTGATGGGTGCGGGAGGTGAGGATAGGTGTTGGAATCCCTCCTGCTAACCTCATCCATCCCTGAAGACATGCGTGCGGACATACGCAACTGTGCGACCGGCCTCCTCCGGAAAAGAAGACACCAGCAACGGTGGTGCTACTCTCATTATGGACAAGACTGACTATGTCAATAAGGCCAACCAGGCCTTTAATGACAGAGAGGCCTATACCCCAATTGCTGAGGATCCGACGAAAAAGCAGGCCGCATCTATAAAGAAGAAGGTGAACGAGCTCACTCGTAAAAAGTTCATGAACCCCGCGGACTCCAAATTTCTGACTCCCAACGACACCCGTATCACACGTGCTTATGGCCTCTCAAAGGTGCACAAAGCAGGTGCCCCGTTGAGGATCATAGTGCCTCTCATTGGATCGCCTACATATAACCTTGCCAAGTGGCTGTACAAGCACCTAAAGCATCTCACGAATTAATGGCAGTACAGCATCAACAACTCTCATGCTTTCCTTCAGAGGATCCAAGGCCTTAATGTAAGCCCTGATGAATGCCTTTTATCGTTTGATGTAGTTGCTCTATTCTCCTCAAAACCGCATAACTTGGCCATTGAGAGCGTAGCTCGACGCCTAGAGGGAACTCCGATTGGCATTCCAACAGAGCACGTTTAAGACATGCTTGGGCTTTGTCTTAAGAACTATTGTCAATTCGATGGCAAGTATTACCAACAGGTCAAGGGCACCCCCATGGGTTCACCGATATCGGGCCTACTCGCCGAACTAGTCTTACAAAGACTAGAAGAAGCTGTTATTCAAGGCATCAGACCAAAAATGTGGCTCCGCTACGTAGATGGTACATTCGTAGTCATAAAAAACTGCGAAGTTGAACGACTGCACCAGAGTCTTAACGGTGTTTTCTCCGCCATACAATTCACACGCGAAGAAGCAACAGGGGACATCCTCCCTTTTCTTTACGTCAGTGTACAAAGACTGACTGATGGCAATCTCGCAACCAGCGTCCACAGAAAAGACTCCAGCGCCGAAATCATCCTCAACTACGGGAGTAATCATCCTGCGGCCCACAAAAAAGCTGCGTCCGAACTCTTTTTCACCGAGCCTTTCGGTACTGTAGCAGCCAGTATCTACTTAAGAGAGAGCTAGCCTACTTATACCAATTATACCGATCTAACGGATATCCGAATAGCTTCGTGAAAAACTGTCTCAGACGTAAGAGGCAACCACAAGATCAGAGTTCAAGTGGAGAAGCGACACAGAAGAAATATTATTCCCTGCTCTACATGCGAGGAATTTCTGAAATGATGGCCTGACAACTAAACCGGTTTGGCATCTGCATTGCCCACAAGCCGGCGTCCTCCTTACGCGCAGCACTATCCCGGGCAAAGGATCCCATACCCAAAGAGCGACAAAGTAACGTCATTTACCGCATCCCGTGCGCTAACTGCCGTTGCGTTTATATTGGTCACACGGGTCGACAACTTGGGACTCGCATTAATGAACACAAGTTAGCTATCCGCCGACGCGACCCCTTATCTCGCGTGTTTGCCCACGCTCTTGATTGTGACCACCGTTTCAATTGGGACGGTGCCGAAGTGATCGCATGACTAACACCAAACATGCACGGGAATTCCTCGAAGCTTGGCACTCCGGTGCAGATAGCATTAACCGCCATGTTGACCTAGATGTCCACTATGAGGGTCTCCGATCACGGTGGACTGACTGGCGCCCACCTTAAGAACAACAACAGCTAATGCGTGCCCGGACATGCATGATCTCGCCGACACGCCATTCCTACCACCCTGCCCTACTCCCCCTCCCTCCCCCAACACGGTGAGCCACATCTTGGACCCACAACACCTATCTTCACCTCCCGCACTCACCACAACACAATGCACACCTCCCCCTCACAAGGTCGTCTGCTTACCTCTCTGTCTGCGTCCTCAACCAGCAGTGTGACAATGCCACCTCTCATTTTTCACTTTGTCTGACGACCGGTTGGTGCAACCAGGTTGAAAATTTACGAGTAAAACTCTATTTCCGACGGACTTCCTTCTTTCATCATATCATCTCGGAATGCATACTACTTCAGTTATTCAATATATACATATATATATATAGGCAGAAGGGTATTACCGACAAAGACAAGGGAGACTGGAATGACCACTTCTGGCTTATTAGCCGTCGTCAGCCAGCCATACCCAAGCCCGAAGTAAGGAACACCCGAGCCTTGAACTCGCGACCTGTTGGTTTAGAAGTCCACGCCTCTACCCACCGGGCCACGAGCCCGTTGCCCTGTCGGTTTTCGATCGGGGATATACAATGGTAGGGGCGCTCACCGATCGTTCATACAAAACTCACTCGTTCCGTTGTGCCTTAAGGGCTCTCTCTCGAGCCCTTGTCTTTGTCGGTAATACCATTCTGCCCGTATATCATGCGCCGCTGTGCGGCTGCCCAATGATTCCTGAAATCCTGACAATTAAATTTTCACAGAAATTACTCGAAGTTAGTTGTAGTACCGCCGACCTTGCGCTGAACTGCAGCGAAAGGGGATTCCCCAGTGGCTTGCAGAATTTCAGTCACCGCTACGCACGAAATGATCACGCATCGATCATTCTGCTTCCAATTCACATACACCAAGATCCAAAATACACAGTGTGAAGAAATGACATGTCGGATGTTTAGAGCCACAAGCACTTTGTTTTCGACTGCACACAGGCGTTCTCCAACCATGTGTTTGTCATCCATATTTCAGTCCACAGTGTCTGCCATTTGTAAAGTTCAGTCTGCGCCTTAATCTGTGAAAGCATGTTAACTTGCGGTTTGTGTTGAAGTTAAATTTTCCACTTAAAAAACAAAAGTAGAACGGGATTTCTGTTTTGCGAATCGCCACTACGTGAATTGTTAAGCCGTCTCGTTTGTGAATACAGCGACGATAGAACATCGCTGACACATTTAATAAACAATAATAGGGAGTTGCTCACCGATTGCTTTTTTACGGAAGTTACTTGTACCTCGTCACTCTCCCTCTCTCTCTTGAGCCCAGCCAACAGCCGTATAGCAGCCCATTATATGGACAGAATGGGATTGCCATCAAAGACAAGGGAGACTGGAATGCCCATTTCCGGTTTATTGACCACCCTCAGTCGGCTATTTTTCACTCCGAGGCGTGAAACACCTTGGGGTGGATGGTGAGGCCTTTTGGCTAACAATCCAACGCCTCTAATTGATGAGCCATGGGTTCCTTGCCTGTCGTTTGCTGTCGAAAATAAGCAGTGGTAGATGAGGATTCACCGATCATTTTTTTACGGAACCCACTCGTCCCGTTGTGCCTTTGGGGTCCTTGTATGGGATCGAGTCCCAGATTTTCCACACTTTGGGGTTGCGTGTGGCTGGCTGGCAACAGATAATAAGCCAGAAATGACCATCTCGGTCATCCTTGTTTTCGTAAATTATGACAGTCTGCCTACTGAATACTTCCAGGCCTAGAACCGCATAATCCCCAAGCGGTGGTCATCCAAGTGTTGCTGTTTGCATTGCAACTGTCAATAATGAAATCACGGTGATGAAATCAACCCGCAGGTATTGCTTGAGAGTACATAAACTGGCGATGTCGATAAATGCGAGAATTGGCAGTCGGGTACAGTGATTTTGACCGTGCAATCAGAATGTACCGGGGATAAGCTACTGTCGCATTATTGTGGTGACTGATTGTCCTTCTCGTTAAAAATCAATGGACGCGTCATGGTTTTTGTTTAGTCCCATAAGATTTCAAATTTGCTAAAACTAAGGTTCCAGCAACGCTTTGAGCAGATACTAGAGAGGATTTGCATTCAACCGCGCATTTCTATACAACCACAAGGATATTTAGTATTCAGTATTTTACTAACACTTAGGTTTTGGTGTATTTAATTTTACACATGGTGCACAACGCGGCACGGAAATAATTTTTTAATCGAATAAAGATAAAAAGCCAAACCAATAGGTAAAAATTTGGAAAAATGTCCATCCGAAACCAAGCGTTGTTTTGAAACATTCTAAAATAAAAAATATCATATGGCGTGAGTTATCACATGGCAGTTTCCTTACTATCCAGGGATAGTGCATACATGAATGGAATTTGTACGTCATTATTTTTAATGTATTGCGCGCTGTTAAAAACATCACTGACACATGCGGACTGTGCGACTAGAAACAAATCGGGCCATTCTAATAAAACAATATATCCGCCCTCCAACCACTGTTAGACTGTTATGGACAGACACTAAATCTAAGTTCCCAATGGCAAAAAAAAGAGTAGCCGAACAATAAATCAATAAACAAATGCAACTATTTGCTCAGGGAAGAATCGATAATGATAGGTATAGCGAAAAGTATACTCAAGAAAAGCGCCCTTTGATTTGCAAATCACAGAATTAAGTCGCGACTTACCTAATGAACCTCAGTCATGTTGTCGTAGGCCGAGAGCTCTGTCCAAACATCAACCATCATGCAAACATCCAAACAAACGTCCAGATCTTCAAAGGCTGCTACTCCCGGCCTAGTGAAGTATGTCATTTCCTGACAATCACCGCTTGCGGGACAGATGTAGGCTTTGTGCTCCTTCTTGCATCTCACTAAAATAAAAGACTGACCGTTAAACGAAAACACTAAAAGTAGCAACATATTCAAACGGACCGGTGAACAGCATCAGGTTAAACATATATAAACAAAGACATATATATATAATTATATATATATATTACAACAACAAGGACAATAAAATTCCAGCTCACGTTTCGCCCAGCCATTGCATACGGGAACACAGTTGGTGTAGTCGGAAAATTTTCCTTCTCTCTTCCTAATCTGAAAGCATTTCTTCCGAGCATATTTGCACACTTGGAAGGACGTCGCAGGGCTGTTTTCCACTAAAATATAAGGAAAAAGCGAACATTAGATACACAATGACTCAATGACAAAAAGCATTTACTGATGTCTATCAACGTAAGGCAATATTTGAGATTATAACAGGACGACATCGCAAGAATGAGTAAGACGTACCCCTTTCGACCACCTGACACGCCTGAACGCACATCACATGTCTGTCGTAGTTTTTGTCGTAGCCCTTTCGTCCAAAGACGTCGTACGCAGTGCACGGCTTGTCAGACCCTTCACAATAGTAGGCTGTCGTTTTTTCAGTTAGGTCACCTGGAGGAAAAGATAGTGCTCGAGGTTTACGGTGCATGTTTTGCCGGGCGGAGATCGGCAGATTAACAAAACGTTCGTAGGCGCATGCATTTTAATTAAATGCTGACCTCGTTGTTCAGCACATTGCTGGCGACAGCTTGAGCCCTTGCTTGTATCTCCAGGGCTGTAGAGCACAGATGTGCATTCTGTATGTTCGCCTCTGCATAGTTCGTATGTCGGTGTTTCTTGTGTGCTTGCTAAAGATAAAATTGATAGAGTGGATCGGTAAATACTTAGGAGTTTGTAAAACATAATGACCGAAACATCGGAAGGTGACGGCCAGGGGAAAATGTGTCTAGTACGCGACCGACGAGTAAAGTCTTATTATCTCGGTTAGATTGCACTTCCCGAGTTATCATTTGATAACTTGCTGTTACACGTCAATATATATATATATATGCAGAATGATATTACCGACAAAGACAAGGGAGACTGGAATGGCCACTTATGGCTTATTAGCCGTCGTCAGCCAGCCATACCCAAGCCCGAAGTGTGGAACACCCGAGCCTCGAACTTGCGACCTGTTGGTTTAGAAGTCAACGCCTCTACTCACCGGGCCACGAGCCCGTTGCCTTGTCGGTTTTCGATCGGGAATATACAATGTTAGGGGGCGCTCACCGATGCTTCTTACGGAACTCACTCGTTCCGTTGTGCCTTAAGGGCTCTCTCTCGAGCCCAACCAGCAGCCGCGCAGCGGCGCATCATATGTAGGCAGAATGATATTACCGACAAAGACAAGGGAGACGACGGCTAATAAGCCAGAAATGGCCATTCCAGTCTCCCTTTTCTTTGTCGGTAATATCATTCTGCCTATATATGATGCGCCGCTGCGCGGCTGCTGGTTGAGCCCGAGAGAGAGCCCTTAAGGCACAACGGAACGACTGAGTTCTGTATGAACGATCGGTGAGCGCCCCCTAACATTATATATATATATATATATGCCAGTGAGCGTTCACCGATCAGGTAACGGAACAGGCTCGTTCCGTTGTGCTTTGGGGCTCATACTAGAACCCTCGCAGGCAGTCGCACAGCGACTAGAACAATGATGTTAATCCGGTGGTACCGACAAAGACAAGGGTGATCGGAATGGCCATTTCTGGCTTATTGGCCGAGCATGTTCCGTAACCTGGTCGGCGAGCTCCCACTGTCGTAATTAATATTCCCGGTCACAACCGACAGGATAACGGGCCCATGGCTCAATGGTAGAACGTCAAACTCCATGACAAAAGATCCCGGCTCGAATCTAAAGTGATCCACACTTGGGATTGGGTATGACTGGCTGATGACGGCTTATAAGCCAAACATGGTCATTCCTTTCTCCTATGTCTTTGTTGGTACCACCTAATTTGCTTATATGCTGGAAAACGGACATCCTCCAAAAGTCTTACGACGAGCTGGGGAACCAGTCTCGAAATTTTACGAATTAAAATTTATTCTCTTCTCAAAGAATCTTACTTATTTTCAATATATATATATATATATATATATATATATATCAGCGAGGAGGGACGACAGAGAATGCGGGTAGATTGATACAGCACTGTTTCGGGATTATTCTGCCTTCATTCAGCCAATCATAACGTTGACCACCAGCAGCTGGGACCAGAAACACAAACATGCGCACAGACGCACCTGGCGCAGTCGGTCCACCAATGAGGCCTACCAGATGGGTCATAAGCACTTCATCGAGCCGAAGTTCATCAGTGCCTCGCCACCTGTCATTCTCTGTCGCTGCAGATCGGGTATTTATCAATCAGGAATGGGCGCACACCGATCTATTGGCTTCACAAAGCAAACAAGCTCCGTATGTGTGGCAAAGGTCACGAACAGGCAACCAATTACCAGGCCGAAGTCGGCCACGTCTGTGCGCATGTTTGTGTTTCTGGTCCCAGCTGCTGGTGGTCAGGGTTATGATTGGCTGAATGAAGGCAGAATAAGCCCGAAACAGTGCTGTATCAATCTACCCGCATTCTCTGTCGTCCCTCCTCGCTGCTATTATGACTTGGCCGACTTCGGCCTGGTAATTGGTTGCCTGTTCGTGACCTTTGCCACACATACGGAGCTTGTTTGCTTTGTGAAGCCAATAGATCGGTGTGCGCCCATTCCTGATTGATATATATATATACCAAGTGCCTCAATTTCTAGTCCAGCCAACCACTCACAACGGCGAGAACGATCGGCAGGATGACATTACCGAAAAAGACAAGGGAGACTGAAATGTCCACTTCTGGCTAATTAGCCGTCGTCAGCCGGCCTTGCGCAAACTCGGGAAACGCAACATCACTGGCTGGCACGAGCAGTTGATTATGGCTGGCTGACCACGGCTAATAAACCAGAACTGGCCGTTCCATTCTCCCCTGTCTTCTTCGGTAATATCATCCTGCCCATAATTCGCGCCGTTTTGAGCTGCTGGTTGGACTCGGAATAGAGACACTTGGTCCAACGGGACGAGTGGGTTTCGTAACACGAGCAGTGAGTGCTCTCCGACCACTTTATGTAACGGACGGCTCGAGCTCGTCGCTCAGTGGTTAGATGCATAGTTCGTCTAACCAACACGCCGTTCGATCGAGCCTTAGGCTTTTCAACCTTCGGGGTTGGTTATGGCTGGCTGATGCCGGCTAATACGCCAGAAGTGGTCACTCCACTCTTCCTTGTCATTGCCAGTAAAGTTATTCCGCCTATTGTGCGTGCTGCTATGCGGCTGCTGTTTGGACTCGAGAGAGAGGGCCCCAAGGTATGACGGGACGAGTGAGTCCCGTTACGTGAGCTGTGACCACTTCTTTACGATGTATATATACACTCAGTGACAAATCTCGCGAAATGCTTGCCAAAAGTCAAAAATAGGTTTTGCTTAGGAAGAATTGTCTAGGTGGGTTGTAATGGTAATTATCAAGCGGCATTATCCCTTAATATTTCATACTCGACAGAATGATGGCTTTTGAATGCACCTCTTGTGACTGCATGTAAAATCGGCATTGGGTACTTAAGTAGTGTGAAACCTTACCACGGCTTTTTGTCAACCTTTTAAAATCTAATAAATAGATAAAAAAGAACGAAATCATACTTTCATTCACTTATTTGGTAACAAGTCGCATAGGCTTCGTATTATATTCTCGAAGAAAAAGGATACTTAATTTTTTTCTAAAATGTCTTAATTACTCAATTATTTTGGGCAACACCGGCCGGTCCCTTACCGTCTGACAATTTTAGTCCATGCGAGCGAGCTTTGGCGTAGGACTAATCATGTACTTCACGATGCCTTTAAGAAGGTACTATTTGATGCTCAACAATTGCAGTGGATGCATACTATGAGCATACTTGTTGAGAAGCATTAAAACGCGGTCATTTACGATTCCGCTTGAATGGAGATTTAACGGTTTCAAATATCCTATAGTTAAGAGCTTCTTCAAAAACAATAGGAGCACTCTCTCGAGTATAAATTGCCAAAAGGCATGATTTGCTTCCAGGTGAGTGCAAACTACCTTATAGAGTATATAGTGTATTTATTCGGCTAATAAAAATCAGCGTAAAAATACATTACACTTAAGTGGTCCTTTTTTACTGAGTACAGTTTTCCGGCATGTCGTAAAGTAGTACATTCAAAAACTGACGTTCCGGGAAGTCCTAACTATTATGGGATTATTTCGTATCATAATCATTATTGTAGCCCTACCCAAGGAAGCCTTTTAAAGCGAAAACACATTTTAGAATTCCGGCCAGCATTTCATTAGATCGATTAATATACTGTATACATGACAGATGCTTATGCCGTTTTCGCGACATGGTTACGTGTTTAACTGATGCTGAACGACGTAGCTGCCAGTGGTTCGGTCTCCGTACTAACAGTGTGGGTTACTTGTGTAATTAATATTACGTAGTCGTGCCAGAGTATTTGGTCGTCTTCGACTCAAAATATCATTGCCATATCGGATCTGATCTTAAAAAGTCATGTAACGGACACTCACCTCACTGTCAAACACCAAATAATTACGCAAGTTAATGTGTATGAATATACATATATAGATATCTATTTGTGTGTATTGACATGCTTATTGTGATTATTGATAAAAATACACGTATATATTGATATAGTTGGGCGGGATTACGTTCTCATATTCCTAAGTTAGTTGAATTAGTATGTGTGATGGGTGGCCGGCCAAAGTACATACGTAAATCAAAATTCCGACCTGGTTCTGGATTATCTTCAGTTAAGCATAAAACGCAGAAGAGTATTTTGATGAGCTGTAGGAGGGTTTGAAGTGAGTGTTCGTAAGAAAGACCGAAATTGAGGCAGCACAAACAGTCATGTCAACGCAGCTCTCGTCTGTTTGTTTGTTTCCGCTGACTGCGGCGGAACTGCAGTATCTCGATTTAGCATAAGCAGACTCCAGTAGAAGAAACATTTTCGGGGTCACAATACGGGTTCGGTTGTCTACCCTTCGTCAAGCTAAACCAGTGAAACACGCCGTAAAATCAAGCGTTTGATCCGCCTAGTCTGTAATTTTATTTCACCTTAATGCATCAAAGGCGGACCACTTGTACTGAGAAAATAAAACAGTCCAAGACTTCTTTATCTCAGAAGACGAAGATGCGATCATTGGAACAAGAAATTTATTGACCTGACGTTTCGGATTCTCACTCGAATCCATCATCAGAGAAATTCGTATTTCATGCCCATTCCTGACCCCCAGTTTGTATTCTCGCATGCTTTAATTGCCTAAATGGGAGATATTTTGCGAATACTCTGACGTTACACCAGAAAAATCAAGTGAGCAATAAACCCGTCTTCGGTAATTCCCCATCTAACCCAAGACAGTCACATAAAAATGAAAAAATAGGAAGTTTGGGAGGTCAACAAGTGTCTCGGAGGCTGCTAAAACTCCCCGTCTTACTCCGGCTGCCGCAGTCCTACGGTGACATAAGTTGTGAGTGACGTTTGTAAATCGAGTTCGAGGTGTAGACGAACTAGAACCTATGTTTTCAGTATGGCAAATAATTACACAATTGTATACTACTGGGTGCCTGTTGGCAATTTCTGAATAGTACGCGGTTATGCCGCAGCGGTCGATGAATGTTCACTCAAATATTCATATAGACTTTCGGACTGAACCTAAAAAAGTCTGTTTCGGAGGATTTACTCCAATCTCATTGGCAACTGAACAAATCAGTGCACACCTTTGTCATCAGTGGTTTGGGTTAGCGTGTGATAACCATCTGCGGTCACATATAACCACGGAAAACAGAGAGCTAGTGGCCTGATGATTAATTACCTGAAACATGTATTTGTCAGTTTGACATGTTGAAGAAATTTGCTTCGTCATAAATGATGTCCTGGAAAACACACGTCCAAAATAACTACAGACAGACATCAGGGAATTGCTTGAGCTAGTTTTAATCACTGTTTTCTCCTGCGGACCTCTAGTCACTCCCCGTGCCTGTATAGAAGTATAGGATTTCGGTTAATCGAACTCATACTATTATAATTGGAATTGCTCGGAACATGTCATTATAGTAAAATTATTGAAATTGCATGTCGGAATTTTTCAGAAAACTGAATTGTTCAGGAAATTGAAAAACAACTAATTTGACTAAGGACCTCAAAGGAGCAAAATGGCTGAAGTTATATTGATTGAAGTTCTGTACAAAGACCAAACGTACCATAGATTGCCACTTGGAAAATCAAAGAAATATGAAGCAGAATCGGTGAATGAGGCCTCGTCATTGCTACCGAGTAAACTGTGCGAACGTTGTTTTGACGATTGTGTACTGCAAACCTGCATATATATGTATATTGGTCCTGTAATTGTGCATTTTGCTGCTATCTTATTGGACAATATTGCAAGTTGATTGACAGCCGATTTCCTTACGCGTACGTCCGCACTCCTCAAATAGAAGACATCAAAACAGAACAGGAGCACAGGAACCGCTTCCAATACGGGTGGCTCTGAGCCAGCTACCAGCGAAATGGGAGTGGGGTTGGAGATTATGTTTGAAAAAAGGATTAAAGATAATGAGATGGTTAGTCGGGCGTTAAATTAGGGGATAGTGTTAACCGCGGAGTTATGACTCAAGTTACGGTTAGGGCCAGTATTAGGCTTACGGTTCTATTTTATAGTACGGTAAATTGTCGGGTTAGGGAACGGGAATATTTGGCCATTTCCGAAATGATTCGAAGGTTCACGCTTATTAATTGAGCGGAGCGTTCCTACAGTAGATGTGCTAACTCATGAAATGTCAACTAAAATTTCGAAATGCGTTCTCGTTTCGAAAAGATAAATTAAGTAGTGTTGTAAAACTAATCATGATGCAGCACAAATCTATAATAATTCAGTTACCCCAGGATGCCGGTTTTCGAACGAACTTCTTTCCGGCTGCATCCAAAAACCATAAACTGTAAAAAATGACTACTTACTTAGCATGCATTTTTCGCATTGATTTTCAATGTCATTGGAAAGGTAATTGCATTTCATGGAAAAAATACATAGAAATATAAATTCTTCTGCTCATTTGGCAGAGAATTACGTTTATTTTTCAGTTTAAATATGTATGTCCTGTTTATTTGGCCCCTTCAAAAAACCGGTAAAGCACTATAGGCATAATTTCCATATAGTGTTTTATTTCATATGGAAGGGCGGAGAGGATTGTGACAACAGCAGGATGAAGAACCTAATTAGCTGTCAGTAGAGAGTAGATAATGTGCGGATATATGTACTCGTGAAATCTAGTGAAGTACTGATGATTAGCAGTCGTAGCCAAGAGTGAATAAAATGAGGTACAGACTCAGTTTTTCGATGCAAGGCACTCTTTCATGATGGAACGCCATGGAATCTTAAGCTGGATACCATATCTGTATACATTTATAATTTTACTTTAAAGCTTGTCTTGCCACTGACCATCTTCTCTGTTTTCCAGCATTCTCTCAGTTTACTGTTCGGCGCGCTGCCTCACCCGTATATCCCCCTTAACCACAATTTCCTTATGACATAATCCACAGTATACCGACGGCTGGTTAGGGTCCCTTACCCAAACCTTGAAGAGAAAGTAAGTTAATTGAAGACGGAGACACGATCGCCGAGACAAGCGCTTTATTAGCTTGACGTTTCGGATTCCCGCTCGAAACCATCATCAGAGACAAAAGCAGACACGGGTACACAAGGGGCTGCAATATTTATAGGATGCAGTCGCCATGCTACCGCATACCTATGAGCACTCACGGCTCCCCCCTTCATCCGGGATCGTTGCACTTGGTGTGTTAATTGTTTGATGGCCGACATTCGCGGCGTTAATTTTTGCAATTTCATCACGTGCGTTTGATGTTGGTGTGATGATTGATCGACCATCTGACGCATCGACCCTGGTATTGGGACAAGTGTTCACATGTGCGCTCTTCGTGTGGCTAATTGTTCCGTGATGAAATTGCGGCAATTAACGAAGTGAATGTCGGCCCTCAAACAATTAGCGCATCAAGTGCGACAATCCGGATGAAGGGCGGAGCCGTGAGTGTTCATAGGTATGCGGTAGCATATCGACTGCATCCTATAAATACTGCAGCGCCTTGTGCGTGAATCACCCGTATCTGCTGTTGTCTCTGATGATGAATTCGAGCAGGAATCCGAAACGTCTGGCTATTAAAGCTGTTGTCCCAGCGATCGTGTCTCCTTCTTCAAAACTACTTCCTGGGACTCGTCTCTTCGCTTCTATTGGCAAAGTAAGTAAATTTTAGGACCACCATCCCTTGGAGTTGTGTTAAAACAGGTTTTCTTGTTGGCTTCTGCTGAAAATCAGATCTATGCCCCAATGGAAAGCGTTTTAATCCTATTTCATTGCCTGCTTTTAAGCATTGGATGTTCCGTGCACTGTCAACTCGCCTGTTTGGATAATCTAAAACAGTAGCCAACAAATTTCGTGACGGCTTTTCAACTGCAACCCGTCTTTGCATAACATAGGTAACGAATGAACGCGCACAGCAGTACATGCTTGTTTTCAATTCATACCGGGGAAAAAATGCTTCAAATAAAACAGTAGCATTGCCGTCTTGAAACCAAGTGATCTGCTCCGTGAACGCACTGCTACTGGACAAATAATTTTCATCGTGCACAGGGACGCCATATGCAAAGTCGAGTACATTGCGGGGTGGGACACAGTGGTTGACGACCATAAAAAATGACGGACTGCACGAACATTGTAGGCCCAAAATCTGGACACGTCCTTCTTTTTTCTGCACAAGCTCGTCCACATTCACGGTGGTCTGTTCTTCAACATGCGTGTCTAAACGGAGGCACGCGTACGCTGCCATGATTGATATGGACTTGAGCAAGCAGAGAGCGGAATTTTATTGTGTTTACGGCATGTCGACGACACAAATTCCACCACTGTCATAAAGTTATGTTTCGAAAGTTGTCCGCCAGTAAGGGCAGTCTCTTGTGTATAGGTATATGCAAAACCTACTGTAGACGCTTTGGAAATTGCTCTTTCGGTCAGCGCCAATAAGTACCGTTCAACAATTGAAGAACACAAAGAATTTGTACTACCTGCTAACAAATATATGCTTGACCATTAGTCTTCTGTATCTAGTGTAGAGATAGAGGAGCTTTGCAAGAAAAATTGCATATTTGAAGATGTACAAATGGCATTCGGCGAAATCTAAGAAGTGTTACGTTTTTTGATCCAGGTTTGATCTTACTTTTTACTGTACAGACTGTGTTTCTGTGAAAGCCTTTTCTACATGGTGACCTAGCATTTGAACGAAGGACAAATTGTAAAAATGCATGTTGGAGGGAACTCAAATACCTAATGATATTTGTGGTTTTAAATGAGACAACTCCTTTTTGAAAATTGGCTGCTTTCCGACACCAACTTCTAAGCGTCAGTTACAGCTATTCCCGGCATAGATAATTTTTACCGCCGGTTCCTACCGAACTGTGCTGACCTGAAGCTGCCGATCACGAACTTGCTTTCTGGTCCCAAAGCCCCCCTCGAGCTGACTGGTGAAGCACTGACTGTTTTTTTCAGATAATCGAAAATTCCCTTCCTGACGCTACCTTACTCACGCATCCCGCTCCTGAATATCAGATGTGTTGAGGTACCGGACTAATTTACCTTTGGCAATTTAGCCCCGTTTCCTTTAACCGAATTGCTTGTTTAATTGTGACGAGAAACAACAAACCTGGACAACCCGCCTTGCTGGCCTGCTTTGCTGTCGCGCTCTGTTGTCAGGTTACATAACGTTCAGAATCTCTATATCATTCACTGCTCGGTTTTACTTGCTGCCTTTGAGGATAGGGGCTCGTGAGATATAACTCGTTAGTTCCCGAGAACATTACCATTTACGTCAGTGCAGATATTAAAAAGAAACAGGTGTAAATATAAGGGGTTTCAATGTGACAACGCGAGTAATATGAAATGCGAGTGTGATGCTCAGTTCGCGATTTTAAGATCCTCGACCGCACCGCGAAGGGCTGGCGAAATCGTTCCACTAGGAAGTCGGACAATACCACCGAACGTCGGCAGAAGAGTTAAAGGTGATCAGATTGATGTCATGTAAGACCAGGGAGATATCGTCCGCACAGACCTACAGATCCTCTTTGGCGCAAATTGTGGCGTTTTGGATGAAATTTGACCATCCCGTAGACAGCCAGGAGACAGACTGTATTGTGAAGGCGAGCATAACCTGACGAGAGGTAAGAGAAACTAGAACAGGCGAGAATTCGATTGGGCATCGTAATAGTAGGCGTGCACTGATAGTGGAAACCTCAAGATTAAGAACGTTTTGACAACATTTGCGACCTTGATAGAGGTAGCTTCTGGCCAACGGTGAAATCGATCCACAGTAGGTGGAAGATAGAAACAGTTGTGAAAAATAGGAACTATCTACAATCAACATCGAAAATTGATTCAAACTGTCACTATGTCGACGCATTCCAGAATGACTATAAGTAAGATTTCGAAGAATTACCATAATTTTTTAATCAAAATGACTTTTCCTCTAAATTGATACAACGACCAACAAATAACCAACGAAGAACCAATTTTATGGGCGAAAACTAGTACGGCCTTCGCCTTGATAGAACGCTGAAGAAAATTAAATCTTCTAAACGAAGGGCAAACTACATAGCAAATGCTGGCACCATTAAATCGGTTGCGTGAAAATATGATTTCTACATATCTCAAATAGCATCTTCGGCAACTTCGCTAGATTTGTGGTTGTTTAGAATAATCGGTTGCCTTCTTCAAGCGTATTAAAAGATGACGAAATTACATAAATCGAGTTTGTTGAGGGAAACGTCAAACAGTAGATTAGATGCTAACGAAATGTGGATGTATATTAAATAAAACACTGCCAGAAATTTAGAACTTCATCAGCTGAAATACAGGCCCAGTAATGCGGCGGCAAACCACGTTTGTTTAATCCGTCTGCAATACGCCTGGATCTGCGGATTTATCTAAGCCAAAGCCACACGAAATCATCACAAAATTCTCCTTGTACTGCTTTAATTCTCTTTTATCTGCGATATTTACATTTTTCTCTATTCCTTCATATTTGTGAAATGCAATTGTGGCTATTTGTTGCAAACGAGACCCAATTAAAATTATATGATAAAGGAGATATTTAGCAAAGGGGGTTCCAATAAGAATCTATCGGATGGACAAATAAGGGAAGTTGAGCCTGATATTTATATAAACTAAGAGTTCGTATATGACCTCCCAGAACGATGACGACACTGTAGTTTGCAATATGTCTTTTATGCTTGTCCAAAGCCAAGGCTTGTCAGAAATATTCCCGTAAGCATTAAATATTGTGCAAAGAATGTGAAACTTGTTATTTTTATAGTAGGCGATTGACTGAAAGTATATTTTCCAAACTTGTAATGCGGAACACTTTTCAGTGGAAGGAAGAGAATTTCACAGAACATGCATGAAAAATATGTACACTAGATGGGCTAATTCATGAAATGTCAAACGAAATTTTGAAGTGGGTTTTCTTTTCGAAAAGATTAATTAAGTGGGGTTGTAAAACTAGTCGACGTGCAACATAATTCTATAATATTTCAGTTATCTCAGGACGTCCGCTTTTGAATAAACATCCTTCTGTCTGAAGGCAAAAACTCCACTGTGCAGAAAATGACTACTTAAGAAGCATGAATTTTTCTCGTTGGTTTTCGATGCTTCTAAAAGTTCAATTATATTTCATCGAAAACATATATAAAAATATTAATTCTTTTACTCATTCAGTAGATAATTACGTCTTCTTCTAATTTGATACTTGAAGGAGGGACATAATTCGGTTTTAAAAGATTCTCCATTTGTACGACTCTTAAATATCAAAATATTTGTTTATAGCCCGCAAAAATAATTGGCGTTTCGTTCCTTGAATATCAGTTTCGCATACCCACAGATAATAATTTTTCATTTGAGAACATGCCAAACATTGTCGACTAATTTTACAGTAGCTCAGACGCGCACCGGAAATCGATTCTTGGAAGGCGACTTCGGAGTTGGTAGGAGAGTATCGATGAACATAGGTTTATTGTGGATGTCTGGTGCTCAATGGGTCTTGCATAAAACCGACTTTCCTCTCCGTCAATACACATAAGGAACATTCCACAATTTCGTGATGATACAATAATGAGTGTGTGTTTAGCTCACAACGTCGTTTTATGTATGAAAGCGTAAATTGTCTTTCTTTACAAAATGCTGCCATGCAGGAAAAATAGGTTTCATCTACATCATAATGAACTGGCAAAATATAACCCATTTCCGTTCTTTTCAGCCCTAGGATCGTGCACATACGACGGGCCGAAACTCCTGATATCCAAAATGCTTCAACAAATTCTACATATTCGGTCAGCTCAGCAATACCGTTTTCTGCTTGGACAGGGACGACAATGCACAGGGAGCTTTGAAACATTGGAGTTTAATGAACCCGCCTTGCTGGCCTGCTTTGCTGTCGCGCTCTGTTGTCAGGTTACATAACGTTCAGTTTTACTTGATGCCTTTGAGGCTAGGCTAGACAACTTTTCTTTCTTTCTCACTCTGAAGTGTTCTATTCAGGTGAAAGTCATTGGCTGTTGTCTCTAACAATGTCGCTTAGAAGAGTTAACCCCCGTTTGCCGTAATACAGTAGATGTGCTAACTCGTGAAATGTCAACCAAAATTTCGAAATGCGTTCTCGTTTTGAAAAGATAAATTAAGTAGTGTTGTAAAGCTAATCATGATGCAGCATAAATCTATAATAATCCAGTTACCTCAGGGTGTCGGCTTTCGAAAGAACTTACTTTCGGCTGCATGCAAGATCTATACTCTGCAAAAAATGACTACGTATCTAGCATGCAATTTTCTCATTGATTTTCGATGTCCTTGAAAATTCAATTATATTTCAGGAAAAACATGCATAAAAATATTCATTCTTTTACTTATTCGGTAGAAAATCACGTCTTCTTCCAATTTCATCCTCAAAAGAAGAGTATAATTCGGTTTTAAAAAGTTTCTGAATGTGAGATTGTTTAATACCTTTAAATGGCCGTTCATGAAACGTCATGTATCTGCATTTACGAATGCGGCTTGTAAAGTTAACAGTATTGCTCAAATCCACTGCTTTATTTTATGAACCTCATATGGTCTCCTCTTAACACCGTAGAGAAATGCATGGTTTCCCGTACACGGAAAATATACAGCTTGTAGTTTTGAAACCCTGAACGCAAGTATAACAGCATGTCGGGTTCAAAATTATTCGGGAATTATAAATGTTTTTTAAAACTGAATTATACTCTTCTTTTGAGTATGAACTTGGAAGAAGTTGTGATTCTCTACCAAACAAGTAAAAGAATGAATATTTTGTGCATATTTTTCATGAAATATAATTGAATTTTCAAGGACATCGAAAATCAATGAGAAAATTGCATGCTAGATACGTAGTCATTTTTTGCAGAGTATAGATCTTGCATGCAGCCGAAAGTAAGTTCTTTCGAAAGCCGACACCCTGAGGTAACTGGATTATTATAGATTTATGCTGCATCATGATTATTTTACAACACTACTCAACTTATCTTTTCGAAACGAGAACGCATTTCGAAATTTTGGTTGACATTTCACGAGTTAGCACATCTACTGTATGTTAGGTCATAAGAGTGCATATTAACAAGTAAGATAAATAAATTATACGTTGCCCATAATGCATGCAATATCGTATTGACAGCACGAGGTGTCCAAGTGGCTTGGAGAATATTTAACTGATGTGTTCACGCTTGTTTCACCACTGGCCAAGTCGTCAATGTATCTTTCGCTTACTCGCAGAAGAAATGCCTGTGCAAAAATCTACATCCGAGTTCATTTAAGTGCCATCTAGGAGGTTGGGAATATTAAAACTAGTGACTCGCTGAACGCTGCCGAAAGATTCTTGGTGTTGCTGATGATTAGATAAGTATAACCAAGCTTTCAGGTTTTAGTGCAAACGCACACCCAATTTCTGTATTTGGTAGGCCTACTACGATGTGTTTCACTAGGATAGTGAAACACAGAGCAGTTTTGTTTTAGTTGCGGGTGACTGTCATTGCATTTTACCGATATCATCTACAACTGAATGTGTTTGAGTCTCGGTCATGCATTTTCAATGAAAATATTCTGTTAAGTGTATATATTACTGACAACATTTTAGTGCCGTGTTTATTTAAAGTTACATATTGCATGTACCGTTTACAATAGGGTTTTCAAAGGCATTGCCTATTACACTTAAAATATACTGAACTAGTCTCAGCACTTTTAAATTTAAACTGCTTCTGGCAAATCGTCTCTTTGCTTCCATCATTCTCTCATCTTGAGGCGTCACTTTATCACCCGTTTACACGTACCAGTACGCATATTTTAAATTCCGGGAGTTCTATATAGTAACAACATAAACATATTGCAGAAATGCTGCTTTTTCTCAGGGCATACGGTAAAGTCTGTTAATTGCCATGTTCCCTTCCGACGAAAATAATTTTGACCTTCCCCTGTATCATAGGAGTCCCCACACTCTATTATCTCAATTGGCCAATATATTCAATCCTTAATCAGATCTTGTCATATGAACGCTTTCTGTCAGTTGGTCAGTTTGAAATGCTTGCCCTCCCTTTAGTGGCACAAGGAGTAACTGATGATGGGGCAGTCGCTTTCAATTTAAGCAAAATTGTGCTCTTCCATTCGATGGAACTCGTTCCAAATCTTGTAGTCACTTTGTCAGTGTAGAAGAAGTTAAGTAATTAACAATAGCAGTTATGATTCTGCCTTTGCCGGAAATGTTATACCCAAATATGTGCAGTTGTCTAGATGCGTACACATGGCACCGACAACTGACGGTTGAATATTCGATTAGTTTTTGACACATCATCTTTATAGAAGCGCGTCTATCGGTTGCCCTTAACCAGTGGGTGTTTGTTAATTGTGATAGCATCTGCACTCTAAGTAATTAGGAACGAAGACTGTAATAACACACGTGTCGTTGCTGATGTCTTGTTAACTTGTAGGTCTCTTGTGTTTGTTTAACAGAAACCTAGGGTCTGCTTAGAAAGGTCATGCTCTTTATATTAATGATGACCTGAAGCCTAGTCTGCTCGCCTTTGATGTTGCTGTCGACAAGCACTGAACTACTGTCGATTGTGCTGATAGACGACTAAAACTCACCTCTCCGACTGTATGCTGTTTGATTCAGGTCAAAAGCTACTGACATGTACGCTTTACAGCATGGACCATCAGTTCGCAAAACGTATTTCTAACAATAGAAAAGGCATAGCTATCCGGTAAATGATGCTATCTCCTCCTCCAATACTATGCCCAGCAATAACTTCAACGGATGATATTTATGTTCTTCCTTTTGGTCCATAGCAGCATCATCTCATATTCCTGCAGTTCAAGGGCATCTGGCGATGTGTTTCGTCGATATTGTGAGGCGTGAAGTCAATAACATACTTGATTTAATACCAGCATATTTTTATTTTAACTATCTCCAGGATATGGTCGGTTCGCTTCCAACAGCCTTCGTTCTGGCTTGTTGAGAGCTTGATCAATCCGCATACGACCATACAGACGTTTGTGTCAATTACCCCGCTATGAAATATCGGCTTATAAACGTTGGATACACACAATAATGCTATGAGTAGTGTAGCTGAACTGTTCAACCGAAAGACGTGTAGGATGAAGGCTGTAATATCTTTCGTGTCGTTTCTGCCTACTCGCTTTATTTGAAGGTAACGTGAAGCTTTGTCAGGTCAACTTTGATGTTGCTGTCGGTATCATGGATTTTGAAAGGACTATTCGTGAAGCTCAGGTAATAGTACTGCAGGGTTGACTAAAAACTTAGTTAGTTGCCCTGTCGGGCAACGGGCTCGTTGCTCGTTAGAGGCGTGGATTTCTAACAAACAGGTCGCGAGTTCGAACCTCGGGTGTGCCACACTTCGGGGTTGGATATGACTGTCTGACGACGGCTAATAAGCCAGAAATGGCCATTCCAGTCTCCCTTGTCTTTGTCGGTAATACCATTCTGCCTATATCATGCGCCGCTGTGCGGCTGCTGGTTGGGCTCGAGAGAGAGAGTGTGTCCATAAGGCACAACGGAACGAGTGAGTTCCGTAAGACCGATCGGTGAGCGCCCCCTACCATTAGAAAGGACTATTTATGAAGCTCAGGTAATAGTACTGCAGGGTTGTCTAAAAACTTAGTTAAGTCGACTTTGGTGTTACTGCGGCATTGCAGATCTATTGAAAACTAATTGTGAGGCTAATCAAGCACTGAAATATTGTCTGTGTTGCTGACAGTGTTTTATTGAGGTCAATGCCACAGACATGGACTAATGTTTAACAATGGAAAATGCATAGACATCCACCTAATCATGCGATCTCCGCATGTAATAAAATCAGCAGCGGACACTTAGATGGATGTCATTGATGTTTTAACGTGGTTCCATATAAATTGCCTCGGATATCTGTGCAGTTGTTGTTGGCAATCAGTAACAATTTTCTTTTATTCTCCCTTGTTCTGTTCTATATAGTTTCTCTAGGGTAAGGGAATACCATACTAACAGCACAGGTAGTAGCCAAAAGCCCATAAACTCGTGTTTCGCCGATATTCTGCCGCTGCATGTCGCAGCTGCGATGGATTCGGCTAGTCAGTGGTACCCCCAGCATTGTTCATTGTTCTTTCTGTTAGATACTCCAATTTGGGCATTGTCGTTTTTTTAATTGCCCCAGAAAATATCTACGAACGTGGGGTAAATCAGTTTATGCAAGGTCTATATGCACAGACCAAGAGATTTATGTATGAATATTTGGGCCAAAGTTCATCAGGCACAGCGGATAATCGTGTAATATTCCCCAACTGCCGACAGGCAGCTAGTGGCTAGCCCCAGGGTTACATACGAACCCTGAAAACGTTTCTTATTTACCGTCTAAGTACAATTTTATTGACCGGACGATGATTTAAAGAAAACGCGTGCTTGCCAAATTGACTCTTCAAGGACTAACTGTAGTATTCACAGAACTTTGGATATGCTTGAATGTGTTGGAAATTGTTGCACCCGACTCCCATCAAGAGGGGTTTGCTGGTGGCGCAGGCTGCTTCACCCCCCTGACGAAAATAATAGCAGTTTGTAGGTCACTTTCATTTGAGAAATTGCGTAAGAATGCCATATGTGGGCGTGTTACGACGCATTGCAGTCAGCCGGAGGTCAGAGTTGTCGAATTACAATATCTTTGACGGCTTTCAGAAAAAAAATGGCTAGCGATTTCGTACACCAACAACGTCTCCGAGGCCGTCAGTCGCCATTCCGCATCATTTAAGTTTGAAGTTGCACACAGCCCTGAGGTGATCACTAGGCGTCAGTTGATGAGACCAAATGGCCAAATGTTCATAAATTTGAGCGAGCATGGACGTTGCGATATATGTGTGGGAGGTTTCCTAAGTTGTTGTGCGTCAGAGAGTTCATCTTTCAGAGGGGAATATCATACCTTCGAAAGTGCTACTAAACAGAGCTTGCCGCATTTGAAAATTGTTTTTGGGTGATGATAATCCTACAAATCAGATTGCGAACCTCCTCCTCGTGTTTGAATGCTATCGAGGCGCCACGTTTTTCGCAGTTGCGTCACTATGAATTATTTAAACTCTGCCAAAACACGTATGAATTAAGTGAGCCGAAATATTCGCCATTGGTTTTGAACATATGAAACACTATATAACTTGCGGCCTGGTATCTGCCCATACGCAGTATTGGTGCTGAACGCGCAAAACACCAACCGTTGAATGTTTGGGTAACTCATCACAGGTTACTTAGAAGGGCATTTTAATTAAAAAGGCCGTCCAAAGATGCGCTACCTCGGTAAACACTTTCAAGGAGTATCTTGATTTGAAGCTTACAATAAACGCATGATATAAGATATATATTTCTGAACAAATGATTGGAAATACTGCCCTAAGAATGTTGTGAAACCGCTCTCTGCCAGTTTTTTCCGACCCTTTATCGTTTGCATATAAGATAAAGCGTAGTACCATAGATGCTCTTGTTCATGTGATCCACTCTGCCTTATGAGAACTAGATAAGGATTACCGTGCGAAAATATGTGATTTTCGTAATAACTCCACACCATTCTCGCCTTGCCAAGTCAGCCACCTGTGTCTCCTCAGTCTGAGTTGCCTTTTGGTTCGGTGGCTACTTTACTTCAAGCAGTAAATTCCTCCAATCCGGCAAGCGGAAATCTTCGCTCCTTCTCGGTGATTGTGGTGTTCCCCAAGGTTCTTATTTCAGCCAATCACTGTTATCTATTGCCAATAATTATCTCAGTCCCGAAAACGACTGTCTACTAGTCAAGAATGCTGACGATGTGGCTGTTCTCCACCCCCTCAGAAATCAGACACATCTTAGGATAGGATTAAGGATAGCCTTGTCCATGTTTCAATGCGGTTGCAGGAAAATAGGCACGTACTGTATAGTCATACGTCAGCCCAATGTATTATTCAAATGCAATCATTTTATAGTTCAGAGTCCTTGGAAAATGATGCATACTTCATCAGGCACCTTGGTGTTACTATGTCAGCAACTCGAGACGCTTCTCAGTAAAGTCCGTAAACCGCTACTACGACATTTGTCGTTTACTTTGGAAGCACATGTCTCTGCACTAGGTCTGGCGATTCATATATTCCTGCATTCTCCCTCACACCTCCACTGCTGTCCTGTGATTTCTCTTGCGTTTCTCATGAAATGTTTATTTTTAAATGCCTCCTACAAAGGTTTCATTCTGTTGCCGGGGTTTCTTTTGTGTCCTTTTGTCGATATTACCATGCAAATACACTACCGAAGGGTCAAGGAAATTGATGATCGAATTCTGGATAACGCTGCCCATCTCCTACATTCAGAGCTAATCAATCCTATGTCCTCCAGCCCTACGTGCCGTGGCTTTCGGCATAGCAGCATTCTGCGTCGACTTTCCTGTCACGCTATCTTAAGTGTGAAAAGACAGAAACAATGCAACTAAGACTGCAACTATCCCCGTAAGTGTTATTCCTTTCGGTGTAAGCGCTTTGGCGCCTGACTAATTTAAGTCGCAAAGTGAAGAGAATTCCACTCTCTTTCTTCTTCTTCTTCTTCTTCTTCTTCTTCTTCTTCTTCTTCTTCTTCTTCTTCTTCTTCTTCTTCTTCATAAAAATCCTTTATGGCCCTGGGACTATTTATTTTCCATCCATCTGATGATTCATTCATTTTGGCATGTGTGCCCGTGCACATCAGTGAAAACGACATGATCATATGTGTGTCGTAACAGGTATTTAGAATGCATTTAGCGGCTGCCATTCAAATGCCCGCCATAGTGTTATTTCAGAAGCACTACATGATAGCTGCTGATGCTGCTCGGCTCTGTTGAATTCATAGTTTGTTCAGCATGCTAGCATTGTACCCAAATAACTAAAGCGTGCATTATATATATTGGAAGGTAACGTGAAATATGAGAAAATAATCATTCACACTAGTAGTAGCGCAAATCGTTATTTGAGAGAAACACAGTTGAACATGGTATGCATATTAGTTTTGTCAAATAAACCGCGTTACTAAGGCATTTTCAGTAACACTTACATTGGCTAAAATATTATTTTGTAAGTGTGTGGCTGCAGCAAGAATAAGGATAAATATGCAAGAGCAGTTATCCAAATTATTTGTAGATATGTGCAAATCGTTGGTTTACGGCAATACAGCTTTACTGTCCAGTTTACCTGAAATTCATGTTTGCTGTTCGCCTCCATATACTCTTCACATATCCATTTTGAGCCCCGGTGTAACACATTACTCAAGTTAAACCTCCGGCGCTAATCGATAATGCACTTCTTATGGACGATCAAGACATACTTGTTAATCCGTAATCGCCTACCATACAGTAATTGCATCTGCAAACATGACTGTTTTTCCACTCAGTTCGGTGTATTCAATCACTGACCTAAATGATAAACACCAATAGCCTGAACTCAGAGCTCTGACGTACCTCGCCTAAGACTGGCACTAACATTGATATCTCCTGTTAGTCGGATTGGACGATTTGCCTTTTAAATTACTTTGTTTGGCAGTATTGATTGAAAATGCCATTTGAAACCCCTTTGGCATATTTAAACCTTAGCCGACTAGCCTTTCAGATTCATCAGACATCCAAGCGTGAAGACCCTTGTAGCATCGGAATACTGAACAACAATCAACTGTGGACACCAAAATTGTAACCGAGCAGGGCTCAGTTAAATGCGACCACGAGAAAAAGCCGAACTGTCTCACCGCATCATTGTCGGTCAGAACTGTTCCCTGTATCGGGATAATTCTTCGAGTTTGAAATTACGACAAGCCTCCGAGGTCGTGCATTCAAAGTACGTGTGACTGGTGGCAGGCTTGGCACATGAAAGTTCCTCTTCTACAACAAGGTGACTGAAGCTTGGAATGCCTTACTTGAGGACGATGTTTAGTTCAGTTCAGTTTATTTGAGGGAAATATAGGTGTTGAACCTTTGAACTCCCTATTTGTTACAAGGAAGCGAACTATATAAAAAATTTGAAAATGGAGACATCAAACATCTACCGTTTTTTTCAGATTGGCAAAGTTTTTGAAGCCTGACAGATAAATGAATTGTTCCAAGAGTTAAAACATTAACGTTACTAAATGTGCTGTACAGTAGTCTGTCTATGGATAGTTCGTGCTATCTCAGTTCCTGAAGGAGACGAATTAAACGCCAACACACATTCAACAGACATGGGACAATAAAAAACAAACGTTACTGAAATGCAGGCAGTAATATAACAACATTAATGAACTGTATGAACGAAATGCTAGACGTTGTCGGTCAGGTGGCATTATGCCGTTTGGTGGTACACTGGTCCAACTTGCGCTTAAAGCCTCGACGGAGGTTGACATGACGACATCTGTTGGCAGAGCATTCCAGGCCTCTATCACTCTGTTTGAAAAGAAGAACTTCCGAATGTCCAGCTTGGCGCCAGTGGATGACCTCGGAGATTCGTTGTGGTCGCTAACTCAAAGAAATCAGCAGGTACGAGACAGCAGTCGTGGCCACCCAGTATACGACGGAATGTCTGTATAAGGTCGCCTCTTAGATGTCTGTAACTCAGTGGAAAAAGGCCGAGATTGGACAATCGTGTTTCATAGGTTAGTGAACCCTGTCCACTTACGAGTTTGGGTGCCCGCCTTCGTAAAAAGAGCTTTTAAAAGACGGTTCGGTCACTGTAGTACCGATGACATATCTACATAATTTTACTCTTGGTATACTACTGATAATCTTAAGCTAGTAGTTGTTTCAAGTAATTTTTTGGTGCATTGACCCCTGCCCTCCTCCATAGTGACATTTACCATGATGCTTGTAGGCGGCTGACACTTCTTCACATAACTACGTTATTACGCACCCGCGAGTGCACATATGCCCTCCAATTCTGCTAACGCGTGAAATGCTTCATCTACCACTACAGATCTATATCTCCTCTGCAGTTTGGTTTTGCACCGCTTCCAAACATTTTTTGCATACTTCCGCTGCGTGTAACAAATAATACGTTCAACGACGCTCACCTTGATTTTCTTTAGATAAACAAAAGCGAACTAATTAAACCGAGGCTGGTATGTCTCAAAATTAAGTCAGATTTGAAAAACTAGTACTGCTCATGTTGAAATACTGAGCAGCCACCAGCTTGCTTGTTGATGATCTTAATTCCTACTGAAGCAGTCTATATGTTGATCTATAAGCAAGTGATATGATGTCGTAATGAATCTACCGGCATTAGTGAGGCTGGGCACGTGACAGTTTTTCTCCCTAACAGGTTGACTGGAGCTTGAAGTGTAGATGTACTAACTCATGAAATGTCCGCCAAAATTTCGAAATGCGATCTCGTTTCGAAAAGATAAATTAAGTAGTGTTGTAAAGCTAAACATGATGCAGCATAAACCTATAATGATCCAATTACCTCAGGGTGTCGGCTTTCGAAAGGATTTATTTTCGGCTGCATGCAAGATCTATACTCTGCAAAAATGACTACTTAAGTAGTATGCAATTTTCTCATTCATTTTCGATGCCCTTGAAAATTCAATTATATTTCATGGGAAACATGCATAAAAATATTTATTATTTTAATTAGTCGGTAGAAAACCACGTCATCTTCCAAATTCACACTCAAAAGAAGAGTATAATTAGGCTTTAAAAAACTTTTCTAATTGTGATATTTTTTAATACCGTTAAATGGCCGTTCATGAAACCTCATGTATCTGCATTTAGGAATGTGGCTTGAAAATTATCAATATTGCTCAAATCCTCTGCTTAATTTTATGAATCTCATATGGTCTCCTCTTAACACCGTAGAGAAATGCCTGCAATATTGTTAACTTTACAAGCCACATTCGTAAATGCAGCTACATGACGTTTCATGAACGGCCATTTAACGGTACTAAAAAATCTCACAATTAGAAACTTTATTAAAACCCAATTATACTGTTCTTTTGAGTTTGAAATTGGAAGAAAACGTGATTTTCTACCAAATATGTAAAAGAATGAATATTTTTATGCATTGAAGAAGAGGACACGATCGGCGGGACAAGAGCTTTATTAGCCTGACGTTCCGGATTCCTGCTCGAATCCATCATCAGAGGCATAAGTAGATAAGGGTGGTTTATGCACATGTAGCTGCAGTATTTATAGGATGCAGTAGCCATGCCACCGCATACCTATGAATGTTCACGGCTCCCTCCCCTTCATCAGGGATCGTTGCACGTGGCGTGATGGTCGATATTCGCGTCGTTAATTGCTGCAATTTCATCACGTGCGTTGGATGTTGGTGTGATGATTGCTCGACCATCTGACGCGCTGACCCGGGTGTTGGGAAGAGTGTTCATCAGGGCGCTCCCCGCGTGGCCAATTTCTCCGCCTAGACGAAGTCTCAGCACGCTGTATAGAATGGGAAGATCATTGCACTCGTTAATAGACTGGGGGCCAGTGAACCATGACTCAAGCAGCTCCCGGCTCACGCGGTTGTCACCTCTTGCGAGAATTTCGGCCTCGTCAAATTTGAATGTGTGGCCGGAACCCGTCGAATGAGCCGCAACTTGAGAGCTGGCGTCATTTCTTCCTGCACTGCTGCAGCGTGTTCGGCCATTCGCGTTCGGAGCTGTCTTCCGGTTTCTCCGACGTAGTTGCTTTGTCCGCAACTGCACCAGATCCGATAAACGACTCCAGACGTTTCTTGCCGTGGCAGTGGGTCTTTTGGTTTCATCAATTGACGCCTGATGATTGCCTCTGGCCTGTGTGCCACTCCAACCCCCAGCGGTGCGAGAAGGCGGCCCACAGCTTCCGAAACGTTCTTGACATATGGAAGCGCTCGTCAAACTTTGGTGTCCCTGCAGTTAGGCCTTTCGTCCCTTTTGCGTATGCACCGGTCGACGAAGTTGCGCGGGTAGCCATTGGCTTTGAAGACCCGTCGGAGGTATTGTAGTTCAGCAATCTTGTCTTCCGGCTCACTGCAGTGCGTTTCGACACGCCGATAGAGCGTCCTTACACAACTGCGTTTGTGACTAATTGGGTGGTTGCTGTTGAAGTTCAGTACTTGCATCGTATTTGCCGCTTTCCTGAACACTTTGGTCTTTAGTCCACCACAATCCTTGCGGCATACGAGGACATCCAGGAAGGCCAGCCGGTTGTTCTCTTCCTCCTCCATCGTAAATTGTATGTCCAGGAAGACCGCATTCAGACGTTCCTTAAATGTCAGCAGTTGATCCCGATCGATAACGACGAAGGTATCATCCACATACCGGGCCCAGAACGTCGGTTTGTGGTGTTGGAAGACCAGCGACTCTAACCTTTGCAGGACCGCCTCGTCGATGAATCCCGAAATCGGCGAACCCATTGGTGTGCCCTTCACCTGTTCATAAATTGTCCCGTCGAACGTGAAGTACGTCCTGAGACAGAACTTCAGGAGCTGAAGGACTTTGGCGCGTCCAAGACGATTCTCCGTTTCATCGTATTTGCTTTGCAGAGGCAGCTTGATTGTCTCGATCGCCAGGTCCTGGGGAATAGAAGTAAAAAGGGATGTAACATCAAAAGATACCATGACCTCATTTGGATGGAGGCTTACCCCTTTGAGTTTCTCCAGGAACCGCGTGAGCCGGGAGCTGCTTGAGTCATGGTTCACTGGCCCCCAGTCTATTAACGAGTGCAATGATCTTCCCATTCTATACAGCGTGCTGAGACTTCGTCTAGGCGGAGAAATTGGCCACGCGGGGAGCGCCCTGATGAACACTCTTCCCAACACCCGGGTCAGCGCGTCAGATGGTCGAGCAATCATCACACCAACATCCAACGCACGTGATGAAATTGCAGCAATTAACGACGCGAATGTCGGCCATCAAGCAATGATCACCCCAAGTGTGGCAATCCCGGATGAAGGGGGAAGCCGTGAACGTTCATAGGCAGGCGGTAGCATGGCTGCTGCATCCTATAAATACCGCAGCCCCTTGTGCAACAACCACCCGTTTCTGCTCTTTTGTCTCTGATGATGGATTCGAGTAGGAATCCGAAACGTGAGGCTAATAAAGCTCTTGTCCCGGCGATCGTGTATCCTTCTTCAAGTGCTTCGGAGCCTCAGGGAAGTGGGGGCGTATTTGCACTGCCGACATTACGGTGAACGCAAAGATGTTTGACAATGTCATTCCGTGCCTCGAAGACATGCTGTTAGTGGCAGGGCTACCTCCCGGAGCTCCTTTTCGTGCCTTCCAGGCCTCGTGTAACATAGTAACATTTACCATGATGCTTGTAGGCGGCTGACATTTCTTCACATAACTACTTTATTACGCACCCGCGAGTGCACATATGCCCTCCAATTCTGCTAACGCGTGAAATGCTTCATCTATCACTACGGGTCTATATCTCCTCTGCAGTTTGGTTTTGCCCCTCTTTTGAATTTTGTTACATACTTCCGCTGCGTGTCACAAATAATACGTTCAACGACGCTCACCTTGATTTTCTTTAGATAAACTAAAGCCAACTAATTAAACCGAGGCTGGTAGGTTTCAAAATTAAGTCAGATTTGAACAACTAGTAATATTCGTGCTGAACTACTGAGCAGCCACCAGCTTGCTTGTTGATGATCTTAATTCCTACTGAAGCAGTCTATATGTTGATCTATAAGCAAGTGATATGATGTCGTTATGAATCTACCGGCATCAGTTAGGCTGGGCACGTGACAGTTTTTTCTCTATCAGGTTGACCGGAGCTTGAAATGCTTTGTTTGAAGATGCTGTTATGTCTGCATCCGTGAATGATTTTAAATGGGGACTGGGCCAGTAGCCATAGGTGTCCTTAAAATACAGTGTATTACACACGAACACGTGTGTATATGCCTTTGCAATACTCCTAACGCATGAAATAATTCACATATATATAAAACGTAGTTTGATTTTACCACACCTTCTCTGTGTGAGTAATAAAAAAGAGTTCAAAGGTGACATCGTTTACCTACTTTTCGTTCTCTACGCAGACAATAAAAGCCCAGATTTCCCTGTGTGATTTGTAGTAACTTGCTCACTTTTTGTTGGTTTATTTGATAATGCATTAGTTCTGGGCTTTCCTCAGGAAATACGGTCAAGGTACCGATTCACGATGCAGCCACGTCGAGTTTCCATCGATGTTAGTGTAGCTCCTGTCGAACTATCACAATTAGGTTTGGTCAATCTGTCGGGGGTCGCCGGGCTTGCAGATTGTCGCTGGGATCGCATCTTAACCCGGCATTTTCCCGCTAGAGCGTTGTCGGAGTACCCGGATAGGTTCATTGAGAGACGGTGGGAGATCCAGGTCCGTGTTGGTTTATACAGGGGCGATCGGTGGATTGCGACGTCGGAGATTGTGGAGGGGCGATTGAGGACGAATTTTACGTACTCGACCCAATGCTGTCGAATCTGGGACATCTCTTTGAAATGCATTAATCAAGGGAAGCTGAGAACCGGCGTGTTTTCCGGTAACTAATGGGAGATGGCATCCAAATATTCCTCTCAACCAAAGCAGCCTGTCTTAGGGGTTTTACGGGTGGGGCCTTCGAATGCGTGGATAAGTATGAGTAATCGGAAATTTTTTTATGAAATTGTTTTTGGGATAATAAAGTTTTACTTTATCACTGTGTGGCAACAGAATTAGGCGCGGTAAATGAAAAGTAAACAAATAGCAGTTCTGTAGACGTAAAATACTTCAAGGAACCCGCGAAGCAATTGAGCGCCTGTGATCAGACGCCCAAGGCACCCCCAGCGAATGGTAAAGTGGTAGACTTGGTGTGTTGGCTGCCGAGAGTGATAGTTAGTGAACGTGTGTGAACTGGCCTCGAACGCTATGCTGCCTAATACCTGCGAATCCCCTATCGAGAGAAGGAAAATACCGCAGTAAGCGAATAAGTAAATAAAAGGCTAATGGCAATCTATTTTGGATAAGTAATCAACTTTTGAATTAAAGGGAAACCTCGAAATTATATGAGCCATATGAGCCAAACTGAACAAATATTGGCGACGATTAATTCGGAAAATGTGATTGATTATTGTCAACGGAGAAAGCTGTTGCCTACACAGATGATGAGCAAATGTCACCAGTGGATGAAATTGGAAGGACGAAGTCGGTATTCGGATGGTGTAGCTTTTCGCTGCCCTCGATGCCGGAAGAGGATGTCGATAAGAGCGGGAAATTTATTTAAAAATAGCAGGTTAACGCTAACAAAGATCCTCAAGATTCTACTTCGGTTTCTGAAAGGAATTTGTGTCAGCGAATGTGCGAAAGACATTGGTGTAAACCCATCGACGGCTGTTGAGTGGTTTGCCCAATGTCGGAATGTTTGCTCATCTGCCTTACTGAAGCAAATAACAAAATTAGGAGGACCTGGAATCGAAGTCCAAATCGACGAAACTTTAATAAGCCGACGCAAATATAATGTCGACAAGAGGAAACGGCAATGGTGGCTGGTCGGAATGTACGATACTAGCCGACGGAAAGCAATATTTGAACAGGTCAATGATCGAAGTTGGCCCGCTCTTCGTTCCGTTAAGCATGAAACAACAAATATGTAGGGCTGTCACTCGCCAGCCATGTAAGCCTTGCTGAAGGTTGGTTAACTGTGGCTGGCTTTCCAGCGTTCGCATCTCAAGTGAAGCAACATTAAGACTGCAGGTGAGATGAGAACTACTGCTCTCACTCGCCAGCCATGTAAGCATGAAACAACAAATATGTATGGCTATAACCTACTCAAATAGATAGAGTATGTATTATTTCTAGGTAACTCAGGTTTTGGGTGCCATCTCCCATTAGTTACCTGGTTTCCTTGGTTAGAGGGGCTGTAGATTGTCTCGACCGTAGCAAATACGTTCATCGATTCGCTGCGGTCGGCGTATTCTTGGATGTTAATTACTTGCGAGCCATCCAATTGTCCTGTATTTCTCGCAACCGCTGCTGCTCAAGACGCCCTTCCTCATTAGTTAAATCACATTAATGATTGCCCTGTTTATTTCAGGTTTTCTATGAAGTATGCTCTCATCACTTTTGGTAAGCTGCCACATAACCTAATCGAATGTATTTCTACTGCGTCCCTTTCTTTAAACCCGCAGCGGAAGTTCTATCGCAGTTTCCTTCGTCAGGCTTGAGGAGTAAGGTGCTTGTTATGTTCGTTCTCATACGCAGGCAAAAGTTGCACTCTGGATGTTTCTTTCATATTCTAGTCATTACTATTGTTAGTAGAGTTTAGCTGCACGACAGACGTTCCACCTTCGGCTTCACTCGGATTTGCTAATGCTTCACTCCAGTTAACTCTCTGCCGCATTCACTTCAATGCGGAAACCGTTCAGTACTCATCTCTGTTGACGTCCGTTCAATCCTTTGTCTTTATTTAAAGCAATATTTCCCCGGAATGAATTTAAAGCAGGCATGGACAGCAAAATTTATTGGGTAACAGTAAATTTCGCGAGGGCTTCTCAACTGCAGCCTGTCGTTGCATAACATAAGTAACAAGTGAGAAAGGTGCAGAGTTTTGAACTTTGACAGAGAAAATCAATATAAAACACCAAGGTCATCGTATATTGCGTGTAGATTAATCAATAAAATGGTAACTTCAAAACGCAACATAGGAAAGAAAATGGGGAAGTAAACATGCCGAGGGGTTTTCGAAAATCAAAAGGGGCCCAGGTCTACCAGGGCAAACTGAGGTTCACCACATGGTCTAACTGTTTACATAGGTCGGGTTTCTCCAGCTGTATGTACAGTAGATGTGCTAACTCATGAAATGTCAACCAAAATTTCGAAATGCGTTCTCGTTTCGAAAAGATAAATTAAGTAGTCTTGTAAAACTAATCATGATGCAGCATAAGTCTATAATGATCCAGTTACCTCAGGGTGTCGGCTTTCGAAATAACTTATTTTCGGCTGCATGCAAGATCTATACTCTGCAAAAAATGACTACTTATTTAGTATGCAATTTTCTTATTGATTTTCGATGCCCTTGAAAATGCAATTATATTTCATGGAAAACATGCATTAAAAATATTCATTCTTTTACTTATTCGGTAGAAAATCACGTCTTCTTCCAATTTCATACTCAAAAGGCGAGTATAATTCGGTTTTAAAAACGTTTCTAATTGTGAGATTTTTTAATACCGTTAAATGGCCGTCTATGAAACGTCATGTATCTGCATTTACGAATGTGACTTGTAAAGTTAACAATATTGCCCAAATCCATTGCTTTATTTTATGAACCTCATATGGTCTCCTCTTAAAACCGTAGAGGAATGCATGGTTTTCCGTACTCGGAAAATAAACAGCTTGTAGTTTTGAAACCCTGAATGCAAGTGTAGCAGCAGGTCGGGTTCAAAATTATTCGGGAGTTAGAACAGTTTTTTAAAACCGAATTATACTCTTTTTTGAGTGTTAAATTGGAAGAAGACGTGATTTTCTACCGATCAAGTAAAAGAATGAATATTTTTATGCATGTTTTCCATGAAATATAATTGAATTTTCAGGGGCATCGAAAATCAATGAGAAAATTGCATACTAAATAAGTAGTCATTTTTGCAAAGTATAGATCCTTCATGCAGCCGAAAATAAGTTTTTTCGAAAGCCGACACCCTGAGGTAACTGGATCAGTATAGATTTATACTGCATCTTGATTAGTTTTACAAGACTACTTAATTTATCTTTTCGAAACGAGAACGCATTTCGGAATTTTGGCTGACATTTCATGATTTAGCACATCTACTGTAGGCTGCCTCCAGGTAACGCAATAACCGAGTAGTTCGTGCTGGTACCAATAAAGTCTGCCGTCCGTGCCTGCTTTAAAATCTGTCCTTATTTCAGGATTCGTACGTTACATGTATCTCACATTCGTCCTTTTAATCAGGGGCAAGGGCCGGACTTTTCAATGGATCTTCAGTTCATGGGGCGACATAAAATGAGTTAGGTCTATAAGGTAGGCCGTCGAATTTATATGTCAGTCTTGTTCGGTTGCGCATGCGAATTTCTCTTTTGTGTACATGGCTCGTGAGATAGAGTGTACTTGGAATCTTTCTTGGAAGGTTCGCTCACCGCCGGGCGTCGGATTCTACATGATTTGACTCTCTGCTCTATGTTGTTCAATAGCGTTGATTTATGCAACAGTTTTTCGTTCGTGTGGTTGTGTTACTGGTGTTTGACCTTGAAATGAAGACGATTAAGATATTAGTTCATATTGACCCAACTGTGAAAAACTCGGCACCTCGGTGGGATTCGAACCCACGCAGTGAGGAGAAGGCTCTAGTACAGTCAATGCTCTAACCACTTGAGCTACGAAGCCCCGCCGGACGACTCGAGTTTAATCACATCTGCCAAAATACCTATGAATTGCGTGAGCCTGGTAGTCACCTTGTGGATTCTAGGTGAACTACTTAGGAAATCCTGCTTGGGCAGTCAGCTTGCTGTATCAGATTTGGTGGATTCCAAACGTTGCAGTAGGTTGGGCGGGTAACTTGACCCATGTGTGATAAAACTCGCGTCGTCCGGCGGGGCCTCGTAGCTCAGGTGGTTAGAGCGTTGGCTGTACTAAAGCCTTCCCCTTCCTGCAAGGGCTCGAATCCCACTGAGGCGCCGAGTTTTCCACAGTTGGGTCAATATGAATTATTCAAAATTTGCTAAAATACCTATAAGATATTAGTGTCAAATTACCCAATATTTCTTCACATCTGCAATGTTCTTGGGCTTCCACTTATACCAAGTTTTTTTGGCAGGTTATCGGTCAACGACTGATAAAATTGGCGTTTTCTTTATATTGCGCTGTCTCACCAACAATATAACGAAGCTCCAAAAACAGCACATCCCACCGAACTAGCGTTTTTAAAATCCGTAGTAACTGAGGTCCACAGCCCGATGTCTGTCTTGACTTCCGGCGAAAGAAGACCTGCCGATTTCCTTGGCATGCAGAATCGAGTTTTACGCCGGATTATTCAAGCCAACGCTGGGTCGCCAGTTCGTGTACAACAGATTACGCTTGTTCCATACCGGACGGCATAGTTATGACGTGATTTAAATTCTTTTAAAAAGAGATGCTTTCGTGTCTATTTGTCAGCTTTTTCGAAAACTGGACATATACTCTATCATTGGATTGTCTAAGTTCCGCAAATATTCCCATGTTTCACTTGAAAAGTCAAGTTGGCAAACACGTGTTTTCGGTAATTCTTCGTCAGTCCAATACAGTTACATGAAGGAATGAAAATGTAAACAACTAACAGTGTTTATAGGTATTAGTTAGTTTGTACATTTTCATTCCTTCATGTAACTGTATTGGCCAGTCGAAGAATTACCGAAAACGCGTGTTTGCCAACTTGACTTCTCAAACACTCTATCAGTTCACTCATTCTCATCGTACAATTCCGAATCAAACCAGATTCCCAGATAAGAGTCTGGGTACATGTTTTTGTCAGGGTATAAAATCTATACGACTAAGTCAATTTTCGAACCTGTCGAAAGAGTATTCGTATTCAAGAATGGCAACAATGCCATCATTAACGCAATCACCGCCACCATGTACATAATCGTTATCGTTAACAGTATCGTTTTCGTCACCAACGCCGTTGTCATCAGTTAATTCATCCACATCGTAACCATCGGCCACCGATTAAGACGAAGTCCACTGAGTGTCCTACCAGAGAGTGGATGTAGGGAACGGGAATAGTGTGTGAATTAGTGGACATGCGATGCATCTAACACACTCCTTTCTGCTCGCCCAACTGAGTCCGTTGTCATGTCAAAGTCATGAAGACTGGAGGTGGAAGAGGGCATAGGTGGCCGACGCGAGAAGGACCTGTGTCTAGGCGTGCTGTTTCGGCTCCTCGAGATCCTGACTGCCGCATCAGACACCACGGTATCTTCGTCTGCACAATCCTTGGAGGAACTTAGAAGGATAAACCTCCTTTCAAGTGAGATCGTGGTATACCGTGATGTTAAGTTCTGTGGTAACAATCGGGAGATGGCACCCAAAAAATCCGTTACCTAGAAATAATACCTTTAACAATGGAATTAAACGCCATCAGGCTATATCAGCGGTTAATTTGATAAGTCTGCACAACATGGGACAGAAACAGTTCCCCGGTATCTGCCAAAGACATGGCATTGAGGCCAAACCAAAGACGATACTGTACTTCGTCTATGTGAGCCCACACAGCTCGACCACATACAGGGCCTCCCTCGTGGAGTTTCCTTTTCAGTCTACTCCATTATGCTTCAATGGCATTCGTGTGCCGTCCGGTGGTAGGGTCCTTGAATTTCTTTGAGTGGTTAACAGAGAAATGTAGATAACCTTCTGAGGTAGATGATTATACAACTTTCACTCGTCCGTCACCAATATACTGCCTATGGCGACCCATTTTGTAATAACGGAACGGAGAGCGGGCCAACTTCGATCATTCACCTGTTTAAATAAGGTTTTCCGTCGGCTAGTATCGTACATCCCGACCAGCCACCACCCACAAAACCCCTATTACTACCTGTCACGTAAGACAGGCTGCTTTGGTTAGGCGGATTTATTTGGGTGCCATCTCCCGATTGTTACCATTTCTGTTTCCAAGTAGTTGGCGGTCGAGACCATCGAGCTGCTTTTACAAAGCTAATACGATAAAACAAAGAGTAGTCTTGGACATGTCCAAACCCTTCAGCTGCTGAAGTTCTATCTCAAGACGAACTTCACGCTCGAGGGGACAATCTATGAGCAGGTGAAAGGCACGTCAATGGGTTCGCCGTTTTCGAGACTATTCGTCGAGGCGTTCATGCAACTATTAGAGTCGCTGGTTCTCCAACACCACAGATCGAAGTTCTGGGGACCCGATGTATGGATGATACCTTCGTCGTTACCGACCGGGACCGACTACTGAAATTTAAGCGTTTTCCCGGACATACAATTTACGACGGAGGAGGAAGAGAACAACCAGCTAGCCTCCCTGGGTGTCCTCGTATGCCGCAACGATTTTGGTGGCCTAAAAACCAAAGTGTCCAGGAAAGCGTCAAATACGGCGTAAGCACTGAACTTCGACGACAACCAGGCAAACAGCCGCAGACGCGGTTGTGTAAGGACGCCCCATCGGCGTGTCGAAACGCGCTGTAGTGAATCGGAAGGCAAGGTTACCGATAATGGCTACCCGTGGTTTCTAAAAAAGGTCCCCAACTGTGAATTTCTTTAAGATCTAGTACCGCGGAATATAGCGTAAGGCCACCTGAATTACGAGGAGGAGGGTTCCTGTTCTCGCATCTTATTGGGAAAGCATATTTCATTCGGGTGCATTCCGTCGTTTTAATTTTGTCCTATGGCTGAAATTTAGGACTGCTTATGTTTTAAAAAATGGCGTCAGAAGTTACATCGTTCGCTTTTCTTAACGGCATTTTGCATTTGCTGAGTATAATGTTAGTAGGTGAGACGGTTTTCATCCGCTTTAGTGGGGCAGTGCAGTGGGATCCAGCAGCATTCCAACCGCAATAAGTGACGATCACACGCCCGCATGACAAGTTTATATCCCTCACTTTAGCAAGTACAAGACAGACCTGTTGCATACTGATGATCACTAACGGCCGAGACACAACTGTTTGCGTGTTACGGGGAGCGGACATGGGGCAGAGCCACGGCCTATGGCGAAACGACGCCACATCTACGCACCGTGCAGCAGGTCAAGCCGGCCGCGGAGAGCCAATTAGCGCAGTGTCGAGCACGCATGCGGCCCAATCAATGGCTGGCCGAATATTCGAGACTTTTCCGCGGGGGAGGGGGGGGGAGAGGATTCTCGCGCACGCGGTGGCCAATCCGCGACCGACACACCGTAGGCAGGATTGTTCTAGAACGCTCTCAACGGCTAGCCCACCATTGGCCGGAATGTCCCAGAACGCACAGGCGCCAACATGAATAAGGCGACTTTCTGACGAGAAAAGACCGCTGTTGCCCGCAGAACGTCAATAAAGTGCTTGTGTTCCGAATCAGTTCCCTTTCTGTTCCACCTACTTCTCGGGTCACATCATTGCGCTGGTTTGTTACTGCCATAAAGAGCTCTTAATTTATTATATGTGTCATCTGGCTTCCGGCACAACGCTCATTATCGCCAGCAGCCCAGCTGGCGGGCGGGCAGAATGGGATCGGGCAAGATTCCATCCAAAACAAGTCGGGGTCTCGCGCCTACTTGGCGATACTACACCGCTAAAAACTAACTCAAAAGACAATTTAGCGAGCATACGTCTGCTTTCGATAAATTCTCTTCAGGCCTGTACATTTATATGACTATTAAAGTAATTACTTAAAAGATACGGGCAAGTAGATAATTAACCTGTAACTCGAGTTTGGGGAGGGGAGGGGAGGGGAGGGGGAGGATGAAACATCACAATTCCAGTCAGCGCCAGGGAGACAGTGGGTCCCGGCGAAAGTAATTACATGCGGGTGGCTGGCTTGGTGGCTTTGATCCTCTCCCCAAACCCGAGCTACAGCTTAATTATCTACGTGCCGTATCTTTTAATTTATTACTTCAATAGCCACATAAATATACAGGCGTGAAGAGAATTTATCGAAAGCAGGCGTATGCTCGCCAAAATGCCTTTTGAATTTTACAATGGGAAGTTCCGCAACTCTAAAAACTAACTCAACAATTTATCTGCGAGATGGCCGCCGAGTTGCCAGTGCATAGTTTTAGATGGACAATGATCAGTGCCGAGATAATTTGAATTACACTGCTCTGTAAATCAGGAGGTGAAGGCAGTCTGTCTTTGTCAGAGCGGACAAACATCGCCATTTTTGGTTTCTAGGGGTAAACACGCCACAAACAGAATGATAGAAGGCACAGATGATCGACCAATCATAAATTAACAACAGCGGGTCGATGGGGATGAGGAGACGATGGAGACGGAAGTCGTCTCGGGACTTTATAGACTCTGTAGGGAAGCCCAAAAGTGAACACTCGCATATCGCAGATGGTTACAAGACAATCTATGCCCACTGGGTCGGCAGTCAAATAGTGTACCCGTCTCTGTGCAGCTAGATCGGATTATATAAAAATAAGCTACTTCCGATCTGCTGAGCTTTCCCTGGGAAACAAATAAACCTTGCCTTTCCTTCCGTTGCTGTCCGTCTGCCGCGGCCAAATTTAGAGTAGTTTCCGGCACTAGAAGAATCATTAGTTGTGACTGTCCTCACTGATTTTTACGAAAGAGGGCCTGACGAGCAGTCCACAAAATTTGACTGAATTCTGCAGAAGACATCTTTGCTTAAAACAGTCCTCAACTTTAGTCTACTCAAAAAAAAGTGTTGAAAATAGCATAATCAGAGCGTTGACAGAAGAGAAGTTCTCATACTATACAATAATGGTATGCTTACCATTGTATCTGCCAGTTATATTTGAATTTCATAGTCACTGACCAGCCTCACATCGTGTGACCTTGTGGAACTTATTATTCATGTGACGTCTCTATCGGCGACATGAAGTGAAATCCCCTTTGCTTTAATCGGCCGCATCTCTGGCAACACAAGTAGGAAAAATGCACCTATTTTGCGCAAAATGATTTTAAAACACACGACCGTACATTACATAATTGACTCAGTGTCATCCTTCATATAGCATTAGTTCTTTGACAGTACTTGACGAAAGTGGACAAAAAATGCAATTTTACATCGTTACTGTGCATATGCAGCTTTTTTGGGTAAGAGGATACCATACTAGCAACACAGGTACTAAATAATAACCCATACAAGCGTGTTTCGCCGATATTCGGCCGCTGCATGGCACGGCTGTAAGGAGTTCAGCGCTTTATTGGGTCGCCCAGAAGATATCGGCAGGCACTCCAATTTCGAAATTGTTACTTTTTAATCTCCTCAGAAATGAATTGTTTTAACTGCCTTATTAGGTCATATATTTACATCGGCGAGCATTGTATACTTCTAAAATTTGAAGTTACTCAGGTGACACAAGTTTTCATGTTTTCGATACCCCCACTTTTCCTTTAGAAATCGTTCTTTCTGGTCGACGAAACAGTACTTTTAATATATAGTTTGTGTCCTTATTTAACCGTGGGTCAATCGTTATTAGTATGGTGTTTTGACGGATTTGTTTGGACCGCTTTCAAATTGGTTAGTGAGTGTTCGTTAATTTAGGCATCTTTTATGTCTTTGTCTGTACCTGGAAAATAAAAACGCCAGTCGGTAGAAAACAGAATCCAGACAGGTACTTCGATCAGCAGTCTCAAATTGTGCGTAACTTTCCACCATGCATTGGAAATCAGCACTCTATGAAGCCAGTGCCCTGCTTGAACTAACAGTGGAAATCTCCGTAAGAGGGGCCATCCGATGGGAAATGAACCGCATTTCTCGGCAGTTCCAAGAACAGACTAAAAACAGTTGTACTTCTCCCTGTTGCTCAACTTGGAATAGCGGGTACTATTTTACATAACCTGGTTACCGCTCTTCTGTGAACAAACTATAAGACGTGGCAATTTAGTTCATCCCAGAAACGAGACCGCTCATTCTCCAAATGGTTGCGGACAACTGGGAAATGAGCCTATCTGGCCAACTGACAGAAAACCTTCTTGAAACCAAGGAATGGGTGGTTTTTTCCTAACGTGTGCTTAGGCGATTTGCGTGATCGCAAAGGGACGATTAGAAAACAGTAGGAGGTGAAAAATGAAAGAGGAGTGATCAGAAGGCGGATGCATAAAAATGAGATCGGAGGCCAGATAGAGAAACCGAAATTGCTAGACAGGGGGGGGGGGGTGCATCTCGCGATATTTTGTCAACTGCAGCCGATGAAAAGGGAGGGAGAGGCAGTCAGTCCAATTACGAAGACCTTCTGAATATCGATCTATCGACGCGGTTTACGCCAGCTCGTCAGACGATTTGCTAAGGGTAGCCTACTTGTCCCCCCCCTCGACAGGACGCGGAAATGGGAACACTTTCCCCCCCCCCCCCCCACCCCAGCCTAACTCAGGTGGCTCTGTACTAAATTTCGGGGAAATTAGGATTGAGGCTAGGGTTAGGATTAAGGTTAGGGTTGACACAAGAGTTGCGCCTAAAGTTTGAGTTAGGGTTAGTTTTAGGGAATAGGCCGACTTCTTGGAATATAGCCCAAGGCCATCTGTATTGCGGTGACTATGTTCCGTGTCCTGAGGGGAATCACTATCTATCCTTACCAACAAATAGATGCGAGGTACACGATCAAAGCTATCATTTAACTTGTACGATGCTTGCATCCTGTAAATGCGCTGAGACAAAGGTGTCTTCCCTTGTTTCAGTATCAAGCCATTCCCTGTGAAGAATGGGGACAGAATAAATCAACCCCAGACCTGCAATTCTTGCCGCGCCAGCTTTTGAGCTCTGTGTCGTTTTTTAGAAAAAGGAGCGACGCTACTCCTTTCTCATCCTCACCAGTGCTTTACGATTATCCTAAAGCCGAACTTGTTGAGAAGGTAATCAGTATACTTTCTCAGACTTCAGTATGGAAGCTGGTGGAAGTCAGCCCTCCCGTCTCAGACCACGCTTACGGACGGGCGAAATATCGCTTATTCATCCCTCGGTGGAATTTAGTTTTTTGACTTGATTCATCACATACTTACATGATTTCTTACGAGCAGAAACGATCATATTGTACGGGATCTCGGAGAATAGCAAATCCCTCGGCAGCGACACCAACTTCGGCTGCACTCCACTTAACATTTCCTATCTTCAATTTGGATACAGTGCGAAAAAATGCGCCGTTTTTACATCGTTGGCAAACTGATTTAGAGATCGAGTTTTGCCAAACTTTGTTTCTTTCGCTTCTGAATTGCGCCTGTTTTCTGTGACTAATTATGCTGACAGACCCTTCCGTACAGCCTTTGATTCTGAGCTCAAAATTGTTTGCATATGTAAATATCTGCATTAATCAAGGGGTGCATGCTTACCAACATTTTAAGGTTGTAGTTTTCGCCTAGTTTCGTTAACTAATGTCAAAGAACTAATGTTGTATGAAGTCTAACACAGCGTCAATTACGTAATGTTCGATCAAGATCTTTTTGCGCAAAATCGATGCAATTTTCCGTTTTGTATTGCCCGAGATGTGGTCGATTAAAGCAAAGGGGATTTCGCCTCGTGTCGCTGATGGAGACGTCGCAGGAATAAGAAGTTCCACAAGGTCACACAATGAGAGACTGGTCGGTGACCACGAGATTTAAATATAACTAGCAACTACAATCGTAAGCACTTCATTTTGTGTATATTATGATAATGTTTCTTCTGTCAACGCTCTGATTATGTTATTTTCAACACTTTTGTTGAATAGACTAAAGTTGAGGACTGTTTTAGGTAAAGAAGTCTTCCGCAGACTTCAGTCCAATTTTGTGTACTGCCCGTTGGGCCCTCTTTCGTAAAAATCAGTGAGGACCGTCACAACTATTGACTCTTATAATACCGGAAACTGCTGTACTTTTGGCCGCGGCAGCCGAACAATGACAGAAGGAAAAGCAGGACTCGTTTGTCTTCCAGGGAAAGCTCAGCAGATCGACACTTGCTTATTTTTAGAAAATCTGATCTAGGTCTACAGAGGCAGGTACACGATTTGACTGCCGACCCAGTGGGCATAGATTGTCTTGTAGCCATCTGCAATATGCGAGTGTTCATTTTTGGGTTTTCTTACACAGTCTGTAAAGCTCCGAGACGACTTCCGTCCCCATCGTCTCCTCATCCCCATCGATCCACTGTCGTGAATTTTATAATTGGTCGATCACTTGTGACTTCTATCATTCTGTTTGTGGCGTGTTTACCCCTAGAAGCAAAAAAGGGCGGTGTTCGTCCGCTCTGACAAGGACAGACTGCCTTCACCTCCTGATTTCCAGGGTAGTTCAACTTATCTCGGCACTGATCATTGTCCATCTTAAACTATACACTGGCAACTCGGAGGCCATCTCGCAGATAAATTGTTGAGTTAGTTTTTAGAATTGCGGAAACTCCCATTGTAAAATTCAAAAGGCACTTTGGCGAGCATACGTCTGCTTTCGATAAATTCTCTTCAGGCCTGTATATGTATGTGGCTATTGAAGTAATAAATTAAAAGATACGGCACGTAGATAATTAAGCTGTAGCTCGGGTTTGGGGAGAGGATCAAAGCCACCAAGCCAGCCACCCGCATGTAATTACTTTCGCCGGGACCCACTTTTTTCCCGGCGCTGACTGGAATTGTGATGTTTCATTCTCCCCCTCCCCTCCCCTCCCGAAACTCGAGCTACAGCTTAATTATCTACTTGCCCGTATATTTTAATTCATTACTTTAATAGCCATATAGATGTACAGGTCAGAAGAAAATTTATCGAAAGCAGACTCGTTAAATTGCCTTTTGAGTTAGTTTTTAACAGTGTAGTATTGCTAAGTAGGCGCGTGGCCCTGAATTGTTTTGGATGGAATCTTGCCCGATGCCATTCTGCCCGCCCACCAGCTGGGCTGCTGGCGATAATGAGCGCTGTGCAGGAAGCCAGATGACACATATAATAAATGAAGAGCTCTTTACGGCAGTAGCACGCCAGACGCAATGATGCGACCCGAGAAGTAGGTGGAACAGAAAGGGAACTGATTCGGAACACAAGCACTTTATTGACGTTCTGCGGGCAACAGCGGTCTTTTCTCGTCAGAAAGTCGCCTTATTCATGTTGGCGCCTGTGCGTTCTGGGACATTCCGGC